>JAGFPH010001003.1:287369-299982 GCA_018207615.1 Philaenus spumarius | reverse complement strand
AAAAAAACTAGAGGACTGACCTAAACTGTTTAGTCACAGTATGTTGCCGATAACAGTATAATTATAATACTGTATTTCGTCGTTATTATCACATTTATAATTAGAATGAGTTGCCTAAACTGTTCGTTTCTACTCAAAAAATTTCCATAACGAACTTTTTACATTTCAAATAGAGTTTAAAAAAATACAAATGTGCATGTTTGTTAATTAAAGCACGGACTTGTTGTTCGTGCGGATATAATAAATACAATAGTACAGCTGTCAGTTTGGTAGAACACCGTTAAATACACTCTTACAATTTAAGAATTTAATAAATAAGACGGGGGCAGGTAGACGGGTCGGTTTTATGACGGTTGAGGCCGACCCTAATTAGTATGTGACGAACTCGGACATGACGATCTCGGAGGACACGGATAATAGACCGTAAAATAAATGTAGTAAACCAGTCCGTAAAATAAATTATGTTAACCAGTCCGTAAAATAAATGTAGTAAACCAGTCCGAAAATAAATGAAGGTAGCCAGTTCGTAAAATAAATTAAGTTAACCAATCCATAAAATAAATGTAGTAAACTAGTTCGTAAAATAAATGTAGTTAACTAGTCCGTAAAATAAGTGTAGGTATTAGTTTACCAGTCCGTAGTAAAATATATATAGTTAATAAGTTGCATGATTCTTGGATTCCAAGTCACTTTGAATAATATTATATAGGATAATATATTAATAATAATATTATCCTATATAATATTATAGTTAATAAGTCAGAAAAATTGTGTTTTCTGAACTCAGATATGAAAAGTCAGCTACAAGAGTGTAAAAATAAATATAGTTAACCAGTCCGTCAAATAAATGTAGTTAACCAGGTAATTTTGCGCCCGATTTTCAGATATTGTGGTTTCGGGCAATTTTCAACAACATTTTTGCCGTAAAAATTATTTGGAATTTACTTAATTTAAGAAAGTTAATAAGAGCCACTCGGTCATTTGTGAAACAAAAATACTTTGTAATTTAACATTTTCATTGAGTGTTGCAATAACATTAATAACGTTTAAGAAATGCGAGCATAACCAAGTTTATTTTTCTAGTTTTAATACTAAAGTTAAGTTTGTTTTAAATGTATTGCGTTTATGTTACTCAGGAAAGTATATAATGTATCCAATATATAAAGATTTTTTCAAATAGATTCAGTCATTTCTGCGACTAACCCGAACCTGAAACATTCCAAGTTTACCTCTTTGTACATTTTATAATATTAGTATGGATACCAGAATGAGTACACGTGGAAAAACTACGTCAATTAACAAAATATAACAATAAAGTAACTCTGACAAAAACACGGACACATAATAATACGTAGAAAATTACACATTTGTATGATGAGTAGAAGCAATACAATTTTAAATTATAATCATTTAGCAAGTAGAATAATTAAAATACTGATGCACTATGAGAGTTTATTTATTAGTCTAGCAACACATTGAGAAGAAAGTTCGCTGTTCAAACCATCTATGCGGTCAAACATCCCTATAGTTACAAGCTTTCCTGACTATTTATTCCGGATATGATCACTTATTAAAAAATTGAAGTAGATTATCACCTCAAATATATATTGTTGGAAGTGTAAGAACTACAAATTTTTAAACGCAACACTACACAAATCGCTTTTTTAAGACCTACAACAAGAAGTGTAGGTTTTTTTTCAAGACGATGTAGGCTATGTGCATACATATTCTGAACTGATGAAACTCCTCAAGATGATATCCACAGTTCAGATTCGGAAATAAAAGAAAGTAGCCTAGTACGCTCTTAATAAAATAGTAAGATAGCAGTATAATTTCAAATTTCTTAAAGTAAATATTATCTTACTAATGTTTGCAAAAAACATTCGCTATGTGATCAACTCATGTCAGCACATTGTCAATCTGCTAAGTATGTAGTAAAAGCACGTGTTTTACCTGCATTTTTCATAACTTATTCTTTGAATTTAATTTTTTTTAAATCAACAAACTATAGACGCAATAATTTTTCGTGTCCTAAAATAGACTGCTCAAATAAAAGACATGTTGTGCGGTCGTTGTGAAATCGATTCGAGTTCAGTGCGTAAAGGTTTGGCGAGTGTTGGCAGATATTTGCACCGAAGCCAAGAGTCTTATGGCGCCGACCTCTGTAGTGTGTCGCCTGGGAGACAACATCTGGACGCCCAGCTGGGCTTTTCCCCGCACCTACCCTCTCAAAAATTTAAACAAACGTATTTAATTATACAAAAAACATCATTTAAAATAAGTCTCTACGTGAAAATTTATATCAAGAACATTGCAGTGTAATGGTATCTTATACGGTTTGTCTGTGTGCCACAACTCCTTTTTCACGGACGAGAATCTAGAACCCCAAATATATATCTGAAAAGAAAATTGTAATACATAATCAAGTGCAAGTTTGACTAAAACGTTTAGTCTTCTATACCTTAAACAGTGTTTCAGTAACGCGCTGAGATAATTACGCTGACCTAGGTGCTTACGTACCGGTATATCAAAAGAAAAGGTCCCTATAAACATAAGTCCGGAAACGCCTTTTTTTACCAGTTATCCGCCATTTTGATATTTTACAAATCATTGTTATAAAAAATCATTGTTTTTTTTTATACACTAGAGCGGCTTAGCCGATTGAATTGAAATATTGCCAGTTCTCAGCAATGTAATGATCTACTTTGAAAAATTTACTAGTTTTAATAATTCGGTTAAAAATGGCATACGTTTAAACATTTTTGATGAAAATAACATAAAACCGGTACATTTTGATAAAATGCATCAAGAGTAAATTTGTGTAGCATGTTTAATTTCCTACCGAATGGTATGACTGTCAAAGGATAATTAGTAGTAATAGTTGTACTAATTTTTACAAAAGAATCTATTTTAATCGCCTTATTTTCGCCGATAATCTAAAACGCCGATTATTAAAACATATTTTTATTAAATAGGTACTTTTTATGATGTGACTTGATAAAACATATCATTTTAAGTATTTCTTTTTTTTTTTTTAAATTGGCGTTATTGTTTTAGCTTCTTTCAAAAACCGAAATTGCAAGTCTAATCTAAACAAAAACGGTTGAATTCAAAAATTTAATAATAAAAGCATTAAAAATATATTTCAAATCCAAAAACTTAATAGAAAATATGGATTGCCAATAGAAATTTTAAAATTGGCCGCCATATTAAAAAATGGCTAATGTTTTAACAATTTTAAAACCACTAAGACGGTTGCTAGGATTTTTACAAGCTTTTTTCGTTTTTTTTTCTCCCATAATAGGAGCAGGGAGTATTTTTGAAGGAGTGAAATGAATCCTTTCAAACAATAACCCACGTCCAGGTGAAGAAACATATTTTGTTTCTTACAACACACCCCTTACAACAAGATACGAACATAAATGTGGATATTAAATTTATTCACATTTTCACAAGAAGGACTGCTTTAGTAACCCAAAGTGTTGAACTGAAGATACATTTAAAAAACATATTTTTAGGATTATATATTACGTTAATTTATTAGGAAAGAAGGAATCTTTGTGATTTTAACCGCAAGGACAAAGACATCTATACGGTAGGCTAATTGAAAAATCAGGTTTATTGTAAAGAGCGCCGTCATTTTGCGATGCGCGTTCTAAGCCTGATATATTTGAAGCTTATTGTAATGACCCCATTCAAATTTAGGCTAATTAGGAAATGTGCAATTGTTTTCTTAATCAGTCTGATGTTATTCTAGGTTTTATTTTGCAATAAGCCCAATGTAGTGAAGGTTATTAAAAAGTAAACATTATTATGAAAAAGGAAAAACTATGCTAACTAGTGAATTTTTGAATTAGATATAAATGACTAAGGTAATAAAGAAAAAATTAGAAAAACAAAACAAAAATGCTTTAAAGAATTACCGCAATTATTATTAAACAAAAATTATGTAACATTGATATTGTTCATAAAGAAGTTGTTAAAATAAATAGTAAATCATATTAGACTTAACTTTTAGATTGTGCATGTATTGTAACCAGTAACGTGTAGTTATGCAACTTTAACTTAATTTTGAATTTTCCACATGATTGTGTTCATTCAGTACGCCTGCTGGGGATAAAGCTTAGCAACAAAATAAATTGTACGATACATTTTTGGAGACAAGGTTGGGTTAGGTTAGTTTAGGAGCCTCAAAATTTAATTATTTTATATTAGTGTCTTGTGATATCATTTTAAAAGTCTTCAATTTAAGAATATAAAAGCTATTTTTTTATTTTTAGTGAATATAGTTTTTCAAGATATGCTCAAATCTTCCTTCAACCTTATCTATTTCAAAAGTATCGGAAGTAACGCAAGATTCCAAAGATGCACTTCTTTAACTACCTAAAGGCGCGAAGGTATTTATTAGTCATAAAGAACAGAATATTAGCCAACGGCTGAGTGGCGCCGGCTAGTACAGGATGTATAAAATTACCTGTAATAAAGTTGTATCAACATCATTGACTAACCTGCCAGGGCAGTGCCATTATGATATTATTTGTAGAGCGAGTAAATCAGCTGCTATCGTTGCGTAACCAGTAGTTGTAGTCTAAGAATATTTTGCATCGATACAGCTTGCCAATTTGTAAAACTATATAAAGAATGTCCGGAAAGAAACGCGTAATCTGTGAATAGTATCCTTCAAGTCAAGATGAAAATTGGGGCGAGTGTATTGTGTTTATTTGAAACATAGTCCAAATCAGACATCAAGAATCATGCTGCATGAGAGTGTGCCTGAAAAGGTCAAAAGCGTAAAGTTTTTAGACTTTTGTATTGACAATAAATTAACATGGATTAAGTTATATCATAACAAATATAAGTAAAGGGAACGTTTATATATAGACGTTTGTAAATATACCGCAATCTTACTACTATTCTATTAACAGCGTACTTTGGACTTTTATATCCGTATCCGAATTGTTGAATATATTCAAAGATTCCTAAATTCAGAATACGCAGACTTTGTCCTGCAACAACAACCTTATCGTAGGTATCAAAAACGTTGATTCATGTTGGGTTGTGATAAAGAGTTAGTCTAGTATAAAAAGCACGCTTTTATACTAGACGGTTTTAGTCGTGCGGGAGCTGTCTCCAGTGAGCGTTGCTTGGTTCTACGTTTTGTTTCAGTTAGTGTGTTTTGGTAGCTTTTTACAAAAAATTGACGCTGAATTTTTTATTTCGCTAGTTGCAGCAAAACCAGTGTTGTGGGCAACACTTTTGATATTTATAAGGATAATGTGTAGAACATAACAACTTCCTCACGTCTCTGGTTCATTGGTTCAAGGCGATTGAGCCTTTGTCTTTTCCGACGACGATAAAAAAACCATAATGCAATGATTTGTTCACGATCAATACTTTCAACAGAGTCTGCAAAGAGCAAATAATATTTTTGAACGGTTAAAATCGCACAGGGTGAAAAGCAACAGACCACGATTCAAAACCGTGCGAGTTTTTATCGTGTGAGCGAACACGTGTAGTGTGTAAAGAGCGTTAGGACTTAGCAATCCAAGAAAACGTATTTGCTTCTTGCGACACCGTTTAGGTGGACATGACTTTCATTTGAAAATTACACATTTTGTAGGAACCCAGGGTTTTCATAGCACATTGTTAACATTAAGGCACAATAAACTACTCTGTTCTTTGTGCCCTTTACAAAAGTTGACCAGTTTGTATTCCATACGAAAATCCACAATAGGTTTTTAACATTCTTCTCAATGACGTGTTACTAATGTTGATTTTCAAAGATACGATCCCGGATATAAATGTTTTCCTATTCTTTATTTTGAACTATGTAACCACCCCTTGAACTATCTCCGTCCATTACAGGAACACCTATGTATAGTTGAGGTGATATTCAACTTCAAATTCAAATATGATTATATCGAAAATAAAAATATACATTGTTATAGTAGCAGGCAAGCTACTTATCGTGCTAGACATCACAGATTGAATTTATACAGCAAACAATTCACAAGCTGGTACTAGATTGATAAGTAAGCTTTCGCAGAGCTCAAAAAGCATCAGGATGTTTACCTTTAAAAACAGCCTTAGAGAGCTAATACTGTCTAAATCTTCTTACTCTGTAGACTTTGTGTACTGTTTGCCATCCTTGACATAATAGATAAGAGTATTAAATTCTATTTGTCTACGTTTATTTTAAATTCACTAATTATGCTAGAATAAAACTTGAACACAGAATCTCACAACTTATACTTGTATTTATTCAAACGCGTTTCAACGTCAACGTCGACATCTTCAGTGATACATGAACTACCTATACAAAAATAAAAAGATCTTAAAATTAACTGTTTTCAAAAATGTAACAAAACTAAACCCAATTGATGGTTAGAAAACTTTTTATATTAAAAAATGTATCATATTTGTAAATAATAAATTAGGACCTATACACAATTATAATATATTAATGTTTTTTCTTTCTTGTGTTTAACGTCCTGCTGTTTTACACTTAAGGCTAATGAAGACGGGACCTACAGTTTTACGTAGAATCCGAACCACAGCCAATGATGTCTGTTAAGAAACCATTTAGAAAAATTATTCGGGGTCAATGGGAATTGAACCTGGAACTTTTCCATTGATGGTTGCCATGACGATTGATAAAGCTTTGACGCCTTAACAACCACGGCCATCGTGGCTTATATATATTAATGTAAACAATATTTTATTGTTACATATTAATATTAGTTTGGTAAGTTTTTTAAAGTTTTATAGTTAATTTTAGGCTACTTAGAATAACGTTAGGCAGTTGTTATCGGTGCACTATTGTAAAGTAAAGTTAAGCCAAGTCCCTTCCTTCCATGATGTTTGCATTAGATAAGGAGTTGAAAACATATGTTTTTAATAACTTTGGGAAGTACTTTGCCCGTATTTTGAAATTACTGTAGTTTTTAATAGGGGCAACATAAAGACCTCTAGTTTGCGCCATTTGATTTCTTTTCTTATGCCCTTTAGAATGAGGGGTCACATGATGGGGGTTTGCATTTGAAAATTTTAAGTTACCCCCTTTAGAATAGGGGGGCGAAATGTTTAACCACCTAAAAAAGTAAAAGAAATGTTATAATAGGTATGGTCAAGGTCTCACATTGATATCTCAGGCCGTTTAAATTATATCCAGATGTGCAAGGACATAAAACTTACAAACTGGAAACATACTGTGACTAGATACTGTAAGTAAATAACTTTAGGCTACTTTTTTCTTCTTTCTTTAGGACAATTGTGTTTTACAAAACAACGTATTTAGTCACAATATTTTAAATAATAATTAACCTCGACTAGGAATCGGTGATGACTCATCATCATGTGCGCTTATTTCACACATTTCTGTGTGTGCGCTAAATTCACTGTGGGCTTTTTTCATATATCCTTGGTGACACACGGTTAGGTTAGTTATAGTTTGATTATTGAAGCTCGTGCATCACTGAAGGTGCCGATATTGACGTTGAAACGCGTTTGAATATATAAACATACTAGTTGAGAAATTCTAGCTTCAGGTTGTATTCTACTAAGTATCTTCTCACATGTCGAGCTCAATATTTATTTGTAACTACTGTATATTATGTTTTAGAATTTTATTTTGTTTAACTCTTTTGTGCAAGTTTTTCTGTTTAAAAAAAAGGTATTATCTTAGTCTACTTGTTAACCATTAAAAATGTTTTTGTTAGTGTTAATTTATTATTGTTTTGTCAATTGACGTAGCCTATACATGTGAAATGTTTTAAAACCAAAAATAAGGACAAGAGTCTAGTTGAGTGGTCTACCAAACAAAATCAAATACTTAGTTTACACTTTGTCTGCGAGAACAAATGTGCATTATTACTATTTTGACAAATAGTTCAACAAAAAACGGGAAGTCTGATTACTTTTAAAGTATAAGCTCTCTTTCCTACAGCCTCAGCTGAAGACTCCAGGACAGAGTCGCGACTCGCAGATTGCGCAATGCACAGACACTAAGACTCCTTCCTTGTTATTAATTTAATACACCTTTGCTTGTTAATAGTTGTATACACTAATTGCAAACCATTACAACTTGCAACACGTACTCGTCTCGCAAACCAAACATCATCAGTCAACATGCCTTAGGCTACCGATATTACTTGACATATTATTGACTTGCATTGACGTTCGTTGGCATAATATCTCACGTTTATTCAAAGAAAACTCTTGTAACTTTGTCCACAGGGTGTTTCTAGATAGAGTTTCGGAGCCAATAGATGCAGTAAAATGAAGAAGTAAATGTTTGCATTTGTTGAATAAACGAAGTTTTTAAGCATTATGATGACAGGAATTTTCTTGTTCCCAACACATTGTAAATTTATCTGGTAGTCTGAGTAGGATAACATTTAAGAAATTTAAAGTCTCAGTCTCAATTGCATATAAATGTCTTAAGAACTACCTATTTTTAAACTTCAGAAAAGAGTAATTCGAATAATGTAATCTAAAAAAAGATTCTTGCTGACAGATAATTATTTAAAGAAAAAAAACTCTACCGTCTTTGTATATGATGTATTGCACTAGGCCCTATCTTGTTTATTAAAATGAATAATAGTAAATACACATACGACACAAGACTACAATACGAGAAATAAAAATAGTTTGTTTGTGTTTGCCTTACTGGACTGGAATTATATTAATATAAATACCTCTTTGGAATTTCTGCTCGCAGTCCTGTGACCAAAAAGGACTGCTAGCAGAAACTCCAAAAAGGTAAAGAGTCGGCTTGTGTCATTTTTTAACAGTCACAGATATTTCAGCAAAAATCAATTTGGATTCAGGGAAGGTTTATCGACGGAAGATGCACTCTTGACGTTTTTCGGACCTATTTTTGAAAGTTTAAATAATGGAAATCCATGCGCGGCTTTATACATTGATATAACTAAGGCTTTCGACACTGTAGACCACAAAATACTTATTAATAAACTGTAGTACGCGGGGATAAGGGGATTACCTCTGGAGTGGTTTTGCAGCTATTTAAGAGATAGAGAACAATGCTCTAAAATTGGCAGAATGGTCAGCAAAAGAGGGGTTCTAAAGCACGGAGTCCCTCAGGGATCTGTGCTAGGCCCGATACTGTTTCTTATATATGTCAATGATTTATGTGAAGCTAAATTTAATGGCAGACTCACGGCCTTCGCTGATGATACCGCTCTAACATATTCAAGTATACATTTAAAACAAATTCATTGTAATATGCAGGAAGATCTAATCAGGATAAGGTACTGGTTTGATAAAAATTTTCTTGTATTGAGTGAAAAAACAAAATATATGGTGTTTGGCCTACGAAAAGAAATTATTTTTGAAGAAAATATAACTTACCATAGGTTTAATTTTGGAAACTTTAATAATTGCAGTTGTTTGGCTTTGGATAAAGTAAACCATATAAAGTATCTAGGTTTAATAATTAATTCAGATTTCTCATGGGAGGGACATATGGGGAAACTTAAGGTGGAAATGTATAGTGCGCTGAGAAAATTGTATTTATTAAGTAATATTTGTCCACCAAAAGTTTTATTATATGTATACCATGCATTAGTGAGTTCTCGCTTGGGTTATGGGTTGAGTTGTTGGGGTGGTACTTATCTCTCCACGCTCAAACCTATTATAACAATTCAAAAACATATTGTAAGAGTGATCTAGGCTCGAACACTCTTGGCCTATTTTTTCTAAATTAAAAATCTTACCGCTAAGGCATATGTACATTTTAAAAATTTTAAAGCTGTTCAGAGCGAAAAATAATTGTTTTCAGAACAATTGTTGCAGCATTTACACTCTAAGAAACAGTAATAAAGTGCTCGTGCCAAAACCCAAACTTACTTTATACAGACATTTTTTTACTTTTAATGCTCCACGTGTCTACAATATTGTTTCATTGTATGTTAAAAATGATCTGTTGGCAGGGTTTTTGAGAGATGTCAAGACATTGCTTTTTTCTGTTGAGGATATTGAATCTTTTATCAAAATTGTGGAATGACGCAAGTTGGCTCTAATAATAATTTCTAATGGTACGAATCCTTTATTTTGTATATAGAAAACCTTGCAGGTGTTAATTAATTTATTTATTGACTAAATAGGCTAGTTAATGTTTCTTTTGTGTTTTATAATTTCTAAATATTGCACTTTAATTTTGTTAAGCTGGTTACACGGCGACACTGAACTCATTTATTTCCTTCTCATTTTCTTTTAATTGCAAAAGAAAAGTTGGAAGTCTCAATCAGGCAATGCCTAGGAGACCCCTATATCATTTATTCATACTAGGCATACGTTAAATTTATTATTATTTTGTACATTTTTGTTTTTAAGTTAAGAAGGAATTGTGTTATTTTTGATTTTGTTAATTTGTTAATATTTGTATTTGTTTGGTGATGAATAAATGAATCATTATTCAAATTCAAAAAATATTAATAAAAATAGTATTTTGTTCAGTTTCGGAGAACCGAAATGGCACGTAAAAGTGTTCCCCATAAGGGAGTAAAATTTACGAATGCCCTTCCTCTATACTAAAAATTTATAAATAACGTTAAACCGTTTAAAACTAAAACTAAATAGTATTTTCTGCGGAAGTCATATTATTGTATTAATGATTTTTTTTATTTCCTGATCTAACATTAAATTTGTACTGTTCGAAGTCTATTGAAATTTACAATTTTTGTATCATCTGTGTTTATTGTTAAGTATTATTTTTTTGGAATTAGAATTATTTATATATTTATACAATAACCATAATTTTTTAATGTTGTAATATTGATGTTGCTAAGATTTATAAAAAAACCTCAGCAATAAATGATCCGATTCTGATTCAGGATAATGTGTCTTGGGTCAATATGAGCAAAACGTAGTCTAGACTAAGATCCCGAAATTTGTTCGTACATTTGCCATCAATTGTGTATACAAAAATAATACGCCACGGCTCGAGAGTATAAATCAACTCTAGTTGTCAAACGAAAAACTTAAGCTAACATAGCCTGTATAAACTTAACAGAAAACATAAACCTAGAGGCTAAACCTATGTTTTCTATCTAACCATACAAATAGAAATACCAATAAAGAGTAACCCAGAAATAGAACACTAGAGATGAGATGTCAAAAAACTTAACTAAATAGAAAGAGAGAAAACACTATCACCAGGCACAAAAACACAAAGAATGACAGATCAACAAGTCATCTGGTTACCTTTCCAGGGAAAATGGAACTGTATTATAAACCAGTTAAAAACTTGTTAGAGTAAACAACCCTTCACTCTATATTTTAGGTTCCTGGCACGGGCTCTTGTTAAACGCTCTCCGGAGGTTTACAGATACAATTCCAGCCTTTTTTGATTTCACGATTTTTCTTTTTTTTCGTTCAAATTTTAAGTTTATATTTTAGTTTGTTATTAGTTATGAAGTTTGACATTTCAGCTCTAGTAAACAATAAATTCTTATTGGCAAAACATAATCAACTTGAACTGGTAATCCTTTTCAAGGTAGAAACTGTTTAAAATACCTATTATTTATAGACACAACAAATCAAAAACTGCTAAATTTACAACAAAACTGAAACACACTGTTTATTAATAAAACCAGCACGACTTCTAATCAAAAATCTAAGCTACAAATTAAATACAAATAATTTCAAAGTATGAAATTAGTTGTTGTTGGAAATGGTACTGAGACATAGCTTACATACCAAAATAAGAAATGATTCAGTAACAATACTGATAATCCTTCATCGGCTGAACTGTGTATTTGAAATGGGTAAATAGTTTTTCACTATTTTGAATTTTACTTACAAGTTTAAACTATTCAATACAATAGCTCAGTAGGTAGGGCTAGTTTCAATATGCTACACTTTGGCGGCTATTGTCGTCGGTTTTCCGTCTCATTTTCGACTTCCCAAACTTCCTATAAAGCAGAGCACGAGAAGGGTAAAAAAAAACTTAATAACAGTCATTTAACAGAACACAAAATTCAACTTCCGTAACAAATAATGCTTCCTCCGGTTGTTATAAATACAAACATTCCTTCACACGTACGACAGCCCAAAGTAACGACCCGACGCCGCCCCGCCCTAGCGTCTCGGCCATATGGCTTTTAAACTAGTTAATAAATGTGTCAAATTATTTCAAAAAAACTACACACGCTTGTCGTCAACATCAATTTGTTTCTTGTGTCTATAAATTGTTAAGTGAAATGTCTTTTTATTTTTAGACTTACAAGTCTGTAACGACATGCAACTTTTGATCATTGGTTTATTGGTCTGTTGTTCGCAGGACGTACCTAGGTGCCTCCCAGTTACAGTCATCTCAGAGGCAATCGACAGAAAAAATAAGCCACATGATTAAAGATATAACAACACACCACATTTCATGAATGTACAACTTTTCAGGTAAAAAATCAAGTACTACGGCTGTATAATATTCCGTTAAAAAATCAACCGTTTCTCTAACACATTTTAAAGCTTTCAATTTTGTTGATAAAAATACAAATTTAAGTTTATAATTGAGTTAATTGTTAGGCTTATGGACGAGGACTAAGTAAGTATTATCCGAGACCTACTAACATAAGTATTATCCGAGACCTAC
>JAGFPH010001003.1:275789-286988 GCA_018207615.1 Philaenus spumarius | reverse complement strand
AGACCTACTAACATAAGTATTATCCGAGACCTACTAACATAAGTATTGTCCGAGACCTATTAACATAAGTATTATCCGAGACCTACTAACATAAGTATTATCTGAGACATACTAACATAAGTATTACATAGGTTCCGTGTTATTTCCGTACGTATCAGCATTCTTGGAGAAATGTTGTGTATTTGAATCTTAAATATCTCTACTTTTTACTATACAAATTCGTTCATTAGCTTAGGAAAAATCACGTGAATCTTTTGTCTGTGATATTACTGCGCCACTCTAGTTCAGCACCCCAAGCAGTCGCACGTTCCCATGTGCCTTAATCCCCTCTTGTGAAACCCATAAATACATTTTAACTGCACAGTGTAACATAGTTGTTTCCAATCGTACGAAATGATAACCTCAATATGTCATGACAATTGTCATTCGATTATTTTTTAATATTTTAAATATAAATTAACAATAGTGGCGGTTTGCGGTAATAATGGATTGTATTTCTTTGCAATAGTAATTTGGGTTATCGGCATACAGTAATAAACATAGCGGCATTCTTGAAACAGTGATTCAACGGAGAAGGATAAACTCATTATAGAGCAGAATGGAAAGAGGGAGCAATAGGCCTATGCGATAAGGAAACTCTAGGAAAGATGCCTCGGTAAAAGGTAATTTGACAAAGCATAGAGGCGGCGCCCTTGAAGATGTAGAAGCAAGAGAGTTGAGTTTGAATTGAGAAAAAGAGGACGAAGGTAGATGGTTGATGTACTACTTGGAACTACAAGTATCGTCTTGACTCTGCCATATTCTCCTAGGCGCATACAGATATTCCAACTCTGTACTCTCTGGGTGCATAGCGATGACACGACTCCATAGGCCAGATCGGTTACGTGTTATTTCCGTCGGAATCCTAAAACGCCGCTATATCCGATAGTTTTCAGGTAGAAGGAGTTGACTTGTATCATTTCCGACGGTTTAGGTCCTACTACTATTTGATCAACACTTAATTCAGTTGATTATACATCTGGCAACATTGCACAATTTTAACCTTCCATCGGGCGCAAACTGGAGGTTACCTCCGTATCAGTGACATTTTTCTAATAAAATGTGGAAAGTGAACTCAGCTGCCTCATTTTCTGCCCCATTTCAAAAGACTCTTCTAGGTATTGATCCATATCCAGTTTTTGCCGCTTTCTCCTTTTATTTCAGTATTAGAGTAAGTTTTCGACGGGACTGGAGGTAGCTTCCTGATGCGCACGATGAAGTGACAGTGTATATGGAGATAAATTTCTTGTGCGACCGATTGCGTTATATGAAAAAGGGTTTTCTGTGTAGTAATTTTTGTTATTTTTTATGACTATTTCATTGTTTTATATTGGTGTATGTAGATATTTATGACATTTTAGTTACCTCTTCATATTATATATGTATATATACCTATATAATACTACACATTTTAGAGGTGTACTATATACTACATATTGCGTAAGACGTAAAGAAAAGATAGCATTTTTTAGAGAACATTACTTTTTGAAATTTTTAGTATACATAATTGTTAACCATTGTATTGCTATAATAGAAACAGTTTCTATTAAGAAATGTTTAGCTACATTTACATTATATCATTTTTTTTCAAATGTTATTACTTTAATATTATTATTAATATTTATTGTAATATTATTAATTTTTATTATAACTTTATTTAATATTTTTAAATATGTTAAAATTGTTATTTTTTTAGTTAAGGGTCTTCTATACCTTGCGTAAAACAGCAAAAATATGCACTTCGAACTAACGTGTTTCGGACGCCGTTTTTCAACTTAAAAAGTTGTGAAACATCTTAAATTGTTCTTAAAGGCTTTGTGCTTTTTCCTTATATCTCATAATTGAAAGAAATCGACGGCAACTCCTTTTACTTTCTCACTATACTATAGTATAGAGAAAGTATAGTGATCACAAAAAAAATCGATGTTGAGATTTTTGTGGAAATATCCGTTTTGGGACCCCCTGAATCCAAAAAAGTGGTTTTTACAAAATGTCTGTCTGTATGTCTGTATGTATGTCTGTATGTCTGTATGTATGTATGTCTGTATGTATGTCTGTATGTAGACAAAGCTAGAGAGAAAACTATTCGATCGATTTCAACCAAATTTGCACCAGCTATGTCCAGTACGCCTGTATAGATGCACGAAAAATGGTTTTCAACAATTTTGAAAAACAACCCCCTTTTTGGCCAAAAAAACCCCAAAAATACAGTTATTATTTTTTTATAAAAAAACGGCTCTAACGATTTTGATAAAATTTTGCTTATTTGTAGCCTTTAATGTGCCCTACGATATACAGAAACCAGCATCTTTCTAAACATTCTCGTTTAGTTAATAATAATAATAATAACTGCTTTTTGGGGGTTTTTTGGCCATAAAGGGGGTTGTTTTTCAAAATTTTTCAAAACCTTTTTACGTGCATCTATAAAGACCTAATTGACGTGTTTGGTGCAAATTTGTTCGAAATCGATCGAATAGTTTTCTCTCTAGCTAATAATAATAATAGTTATTAGTTAATCGCCTACTTTAATAAAAGTATACAAAGCTAGAGAGAAAACTATTCGATCGATTTCAACCAAATTTGCACCAGACATGTCCAGTACGCCTGTATAGATGCACAAAAAAGGGTTTTGAACAATTTTGAAAAACAACCCCCTTTTTGGCCAAAAAACCCCAAAAAAATCAGTCATTATTTTTTTATTATAAAACGGCTCTAACGATTTTGATAAAATTTGGCTTATTTGTAGCCTTTAATGTGCCCTACCATATACAGAAACCCGCATCTTTCTAAAAATTCTCGTTTAGCTAATAATAATAATAATAACTGTTTTAGGGGGTTTTTTGGCCATAAAGCGGGTTGTTTTAAAAAAAATTTCAAAACCATTTTACGTGCATCTATGAAGACCTAATTGACGTGTTTGGTGAAAATTTTTTCGAAATCGATCGAATAGTTTTCTCTCTAGATAATAATAATAATATTTATTAGTTAATCTCCAACTTTAATAAAAAAACACTCCTACCCCACCCTACAAGTCACAGTGAATCTGTTTAGTAATTTAAATGTATTTGTGAGAAAGTATGTGCCAGTTCCTGGTACCGTTAATTAATCAACAGTTTAACTGAGTAAAAATCTGCAATTTTTGGGAGTTTTAAGCAATAATTTCCATATTTTAAGCTAACACGTAAAAAATATAAAGCCTTCTTTATAACTTAAAGTAGTTTCCCAGATTATTAATTTATAAATAGAATCCGAAACACGTTATTACGAATGCATGTTTCAACGATTTTGCGGCTTCAGTCAGACCTTTTGTATTGAAATCATACTGTACACTCGGGAGTTTTTTTCAAGGTAAAGAAGAGCCTTAAGATATATATTTTAAAGTCTGTAATCAATATTCATAGTTTTTAATAATAAAACATACATAGAAGTTAATTTATTGCTTCATTATGAAACATGGAGGCAACCTCCAGATGCGCCCGATCGCGTTTGAAAACCAATGCGCCCGATGGAAGGTTAAGTAAGGGTCTGCTCCAGTAAAGGAGAAAGCAATCGGAAACGCAAGCGCTTCTCTCTATAGCCGTATCTAAACAGTGCAATTTCTTGCAACTGAGCGCTTTGACATTGCCTCATTTCAAACCATTTTATAAAACCATCTTTTGTAATTGAGTGCTGAAAAAAAACTGAATATTCTTTATAAAATTTCACTTTTAATTATAAATGTTGTATTGTGTAAAGAAAAAAGTTCAAACTTGGTACTTCAAAAATGTCAATTACGTGGCAAAAGAAACAAATTTTAAAAAAATGTGAAACGCAAAACGGATGCGTATTGGGACTGTGGAAAATGAGACCTTGCAAACAATTTTAAGGTAAAAAATAAACGAAATAAATGGTTTAAAATTTAACATTGCTTTTATGGGATAAAAATCCAAGATGGCCGCCACTACAGCAGGCCCTTAAGGCTTACCACAATTTTTTTCACTTATTAAGTATGAATTATGTACTACTTATCTTCTGTAGGTATAATACACAATTAATTGTAAGTAACATTTTGTATGTTTTAAGCTAAGAATTAGACCTAGTATCTATTAATATGAATTTACAATTATTAAGTCAGTATATTATAACTATTTTAGTATAACATGAACTTACCGTCATCAATGAATACTTAAACATATATTTCGCACACATTTATAACAAACAAAACACTAAATTCACATATTAAAAAAAGTCACATAGGCCTATGTCCGGTAGGCCTACTGTCTCGCACTGTACTAATTGACAACGGAGTGACTCCTCCAATAAAAACTTGATAATGGCTGAATAGCCGAAACGGCCGTCGTTTAAATACACGACGTATTACTATTGATGTATGTAAGTTCTTATCATATTAATTTATAACAATAGTCGGTATTGCAAAAAACATAATTTGTGATATTATATTTCTGCTGCATATTGAGTTATTGTTACATATTTGCATATTGCAATTAATTATGTTGTTGTTATGATTAATTTATAAATATTAACCAGTCGCAAAGGTAGACGTTATAAAAAAGAAAGATGTAGCCTACTAAAATAAGTTGAACCCGAAATAATAACTTATGCATGTCTATGTCATCTGTAGTAAAATAGTAATTCAATGACTTTACGTACTTTTCGTTGTTGCCATGGGAAATCCTGTTACTAAAAGTTGAACAAAACAAACAATTTTGCTGCTTATCCGCTTAAAATTTCCGTAAGGCAGTTTTTTAAGGTTCTAATAACAATCAGCAACCTTGTCATTATTATTATTATTTTTCACTGTGCACTGTGCAAATGAATAACCAACTGGGATATTTTTTGAGAAAATATTAGAAAGGCATAAAATCGTCGGATATAATTCGGGTCATCCCTTTCTTCCCGGAAACCGTCGGAGAAGATAAATTATACAAGGCCTACTGAAATAAGTATTATCTGAGGCCTTTTAAAATAAGTACTATCCTACACGTAATAAAATAAGTACTATATGAGGCCTACTAAGATACGTATTATCCAAGGCATACTAAAATAACTATCATCCGAGGACTACTAAAATAAGTAATATCCGAAACCTTATTAAACAAGTACTGTTCTAGACGTGTAAGGATTATACGAAGCATACTAAAATATACATTTTGTTTTTATCAAACCGTAAGTTAAAAACATACATTTGTGTTTTCAGCTCTACTTACTCACGCAATGTAGTTACTTTATGTGTAATCATTATAATGACGTTCAGAAGTCTAATTGATTTTTATTAAACAAATAAATGTCATTGAATTTTAAACAAAGCAAGGATTTGTCTCACTCACTCCCTTTCTCTCTATATTTCTCTTCGTTTTGTTTTAGTCTTAAGTTTTTTGTATAAGTGTCTAGAAAAGTTACTCAATTGTGGAAGAGAGGACCTGATGGAAATAAATACTCTAAATCAAATTAAATCAACCTCTCTCTCCGTCTTTCTTTGACTCCTAAGCAATTTATTTAAATGTTTCCTGTTAAAAATGTTCATTTACGCTGACGTGTCGGGTATATAGTCCTTAAATTTATACAGTAACAATGCTTATCAAGAAATACAAAAAGTAAAACAAGATTAAGACCAGCTGGTCTAATGTATTCCGTTGTTTGATCCAAAACCAATCTCACAAACAGTTTAACCCTGACAGATTTGAGAGATGGGGGGGGAGGGTGCGTACTAAGCGTTATATGACGCACCCCCAATCATTGCAACTGACAATCCAATCTCGCGATCGCCGTTGAAGGATCAAAGCCAAAGTACAGTTTCTGGCAAGCGTTTGACTGCAGACTGGATGGCTGGGCCAATTAGCACACAATGCGTGACTGCACGCCAATTATCCGGCTAATTATAGTCAGAAGATTGGTCAATAGGAAATAGATAATTTGTGTGACGAGTCATTTACATTTGGGAGTATTTGAGGAATGTTTGTTTTGTTTAATTGAACTTACTTAAAAGTTTATTTTTAAAGTTTGTTTCTGATATTGGATAGTTATTTTTTTTACAATTGTTTGGAGATTTACTTTCATGTGTGTGTAAAACACGGCATATCAAAGGTATGTGAAATTTTAACAGATTGTCACAAATAATGCTTCTATTTATTCAAACGCCAATATCTGTTTGACAACAATATCGCCATCTTAAGTTATCCACGAGCTACAATATCAAACTCATTTTAGCACTATTTTCTACTTATTGTAGCTAGTTCATCTCTAAAGATGGCGACAGTGTCATTGAAACGTGTTTAAGTAAACAAACGTATCATTTGTGAAAATCTGTTTTCAAGTTTTATTCTATCAAGAATATAATTTTACAAGTCGAGCTCTAAATGTTTTTATACATAGTGAAATGAAATACATTTAATACTTAAAATTGAAATAATCTCATAGCAAGAATTTGGTACTATGATTAATCAAATTAGTGACTATGATAAATGGACATGATGTAGTTCATGGTTAACAAACCTTTACATTGTCAAAGGTTTACAATGTATAAGAGTTATAAAAAATAGAAATACAGTAATATAAAAGTATAGGAAAAATTTTTAACATTTCAAAATGATATTTTTTGTGTCAAATATCAATTTTGCAAAATATTTTCTGTCATCATTTTGTCTTCGTCAAAATCTAATAACTAACTACACTATAACCTTGTTTCCTCAATTATTTGATCGTCAGCCATTAGAACATGATAATTCAATCATTAGCTGAGAATTAAGTGTAACACGGCGTTTGAATAACTTTTGCTGAAATCAAAATATGGGCTACACAGGCGCCTTTAGAAACGTTACGCTAAATCTCCAGCGTACGTAAAAGAAAACCGAAATCGTAGCGATTTTACTAGTGCCATGGCACAATACAAGGAAGCGGGTCTGCGATCATTCTGGGGTTAGAAGCAATTGAACGCAATGTAGCTCAAAATGGTACCAAGGGAATGTGATCTAAACCCTGAGTCACACATGTAGAAGATTGGGTTCGTGTGGGCAAATGTTCTTTGGATCATGCAACTTGAAATATACATTTGTGCATGAATAAACATTTCTGTGACACAATAAAAAAATACTATGTTATTAATTTTATCTCATACCAACTGTTAAAAGGTATATTATTTTTCTGAAAATCATTAAGGGTGCGGCATTTTCTGAGAAAAATGTAGAAGGTGCGGCAGAATGAAGTCCCGCATTACGCAATGTCACTGATAAGGGGGGTGGTTTGGGACAGGCAGAACAAGTCAGTCCGTTATTCTAGTTGTTACTTGACGCCATGAGTTAGTTGGTCTAGTGAGAATCGTGGTTTTATGATCGAGTCTTTTTTTAAATGATCCTGTAATCGCTACACAATGAGCATTTCAGGTTCTATTCAACCGATCTCGTTCTTGGTCGGAAAACTACCTTGCGATGTGTTTCTAAGGAAATGACAAGCGGGTCTTCATTTCAAAGAATATTACGTCCTCTTAATATTAAAACTACTGAAAATGTGCAATGGATTTGATCTTTGGTAGAGCAATCTGCAAAGCGTTCCGTTCGAAAACACGCTGCTACCTCGAGGATTTGAATTGTAACTGTGAGAATAATTCTTCACACAAACCATGTATAAGATGTAACCATATAGTTCATAAAATTGCGGTTGTACAGGAATTTCGTGAATCAGACTGGGAATCCTTAAAACGTTATCTGAGGATATTCTTCCATTCTTTGAAACATCTCTTCCACAGGTATTTTCAGGAGCAGCGATGAATCTCATTTCAACCCGTCGGATTCTTTTAATAAGCACAATTTTCAATGTTGAACAGAGCAAAATCCCCTTGAGCTCCCAAAAACCCTCTGCACAGCCCTCCAGTCACTGTCTGGGTGTACTGTGCCCCGTTTAGGTGCAGTCGGACGCTACTGTGTATGTTAGATACCTTTCTCCAGCCCAGATTAGAGGAAGTAGAAAATTATGAGGACTCTATTTCAATTCAGCAGGATGGAGTTACAGCCCACACAGCTCACGTTCACTTGCGATTCTGAGAGAGATGTTTTCAAATCGACTCGTGTCTTTAAGGCCCATTTCACACCGAAGATGCAAGAAGCAAGATGCAGTCATCGTGGATGCAGGATGCATGTGCGTCTTGCATCTTGATGAAATTGATTTCACACCAAAGATGCACGTGCCACTTGCACCTTCTGTTTATATCCGATATCTCTGTTTAGTACTTGAGTTTGAAAGATGAATAATCAATCATCCGACTTTTCAGATGACGAAATTATAATTCTGAATTGTGCAGTCAGATGAAGACAAAGAAGGAATCGTTTGATTCGAATTTTTGTGCCAGGACCTTCCATGGTTTATCTTGGTCATTCCTGTTTGAGTACTCCTTACTTGTAGTATCGTATATTGCAGGGTAGTCTTTAACTGCTTTAACAAAGGTCACGTTGAAGTTATCCGTGTCGGGTAACATAGTTGAAGGGCGGATGGAAGTTTCGTACTTGGAACACAAATTCCCAATTGAACGTCTGAAATGAAACTGAAAAGAAACTGTGCGAGTCAAGAAAACGTGCAATGGTGTAAATCACATATTTCCGAGTCGGGTGAGTCAGATTTCCAAGGGAGGGGCGAGTATGCGACCAACACAACAAAGATGTACGCTGAAATCTCCAGCCGGCTGGTTCTCAAGATGCAAGTACGTCTTGAATCCTGCAGGATGCTAGACGCACTTGCATGTTCGGTGTGAAACTTCTCGTTAAATTACATATTCTGGTGTTTAAGATGCATGCATCCTGCTTCCTGGATGTTTGCATCTTGCGTCTTCCATCTTCGGTGTAAAAGGGGGTCTAAGAGGCGTCACCCTGCTATTTAGTACTAAGGAGTTTTACCTCAAGGATAAGGTTTTCAAACATCGACCTCGAACTAACGAAGCACTTAAAGATACCATTTCAGAGGAAGTTGCTGCTATTCCCCTGACAACGACCACCAGAGTGATGGAAAACTTCCGAGAACTTCGGCAATGCATCACCAATAATGGCCGCCATCTGAGCGATGTTATTTTCGAAGAATAATGATGTTAACTATAATGTAAGCATTTTTCGAAGATAAAAGTTAAAAAAAAATTGTTTTGTATGGATTGCATTGCCCTTTAAAATGTGGTACTCCATTATGCCCTACACTGTATGACATTTTTGTAATTTTACATTTTTATCTCTGAACAATTTTTACTGCCGAAAAGAAAATGTAAGTCATCTGCAACAGAACTACACAATGGGCAAAGAGATTAAGAAGAAGTAGTTTCTACTTTGAAGTCAGTTTATTTTCTCAGTGGTATAGTATAACATTCTAAATCTTGCTCTTGGATCTTTCCATATCCAAAACTTCAATACCAGCTTCAGTACCATTTACATCCGACAGATGACGTTCCAAACGTTTCATCTGATAGCAGTACCGCAGAGGGTGGCGAGTTGAGGATATCAATAAAATAGCCATAGAGAGGGATGACAAGACACGTCCAAACAGAAAGGGGAGAGTAATCCAGATGTTCCGTGCCTCGGATGGGGGCTTCTGTTGGGGGGGGGGGGGGGGGTCACCCTTCATTTGTTTTGTGTAATTGCCTCGTCACAGGTGGATGGGTCCCACTACTTGTGTTCCGTTACTATCTGCAACGCTTATAAGGGTAATCGGAAGCTCATGTCAATTGTCGGAATACATGGCGGTGGGTACAGATACATGGGTCTTTATAGGTCGTGGACATAAACTAGTGCAGGTTCAAATAATGTCACAGTTCGGTTCGTCTCGGCCTACAGATTTCACCCCGGTTCGGTATATTATAAGCTAGGCACTAAACAAACTTATTCGGCCCTTGTCTATAAACAAAGTTTTAGATACAAATGTATTAATAATATTTAGAAGATTTACAACCACTTCGAGTTGACTCGAGATTGGGCTACTAAGGGAGTAATGCACTTTTGATCACTCTTTGCAATAAGGGTTGATCGCATCAAAAATTGTAGATAATATTTAGGTATACAATTATTTTGATCTGATTTGTTACTGTGTATTAAGGGAGTTATGAATTAGGTACTTATTAGTAGGCCTACTAAAAAGAAAAAAAAGTTGTTTCCCATAACTCAATTATTTTTTAACAACAGTTTTCATCTCTTGTAATGATTTTGTAAAATTGATGTTTTACGAGATATTCAATTTATATTAATAATTGGTTAACTTCCTTATATATCATCCGTCAACAATCCAAATTTTTCCTGTGTAGGATTACCGGTTTCAACGGTATAAAGTCATCTTCAGATCCTTATTAGTGTTTCTTACTTTCCGCCTGTTCTGGTATCGAAATGTGTAAAGAAGACGATGCCAGAACAGGCGGAACGTAAGAAACACTAATAAGGATCTGAAGATGACGGTATGCCGTTGAAACCGGTAATCCTACACAGGAAAATTTTGGATTGTTGACGGATGATATATAAGGTAACTAACCTATTATTAATATAAATCAAATACATAACCCAGGAAACTAAAAGCAATATGTTTGAGATATTCAACATCAAACGACTGCCATTTTGAATTGAGCGATTGAAAAAATAATATTATTTTTTTAATTTTGCCTTTATGGTATAAAACTGTATGCTAATGACACTTTAATATAACAACCCGTTTTCGAAATAAAAGTTAACAATTGGGAAAAAAATTGGTTTCTGAATGAAAAACTATTGATTTTAGGACATTTTAATGATATTGTGAATTGTGCTTTGGACCAGAAGCAATACCCTAAATAATTGGCAGAAAGTATTAAAACACTCTGTATAAAGAGATAGATATATAAAGTACGTAGAAAATATTACAAACTTCTGATTTTGAATTTTCGGTTTTGGGATCTGTGGACCACGAAACGAAATTTACGAAACGTGTTTACCCGAAACAAAAATTAAGATCATTACAGACCAGAACAATTTGAGATATTGATATCCAATTTTATAAAACGTTTTCTGAAAACTGTTTTCTATAAATTTTAACTTGACTGTTTCAAAATGGCTTCCATTTAAATGTGTTGATGATTGGAAACGGTAATATTTCAACGAATATGAAGAAACGCTTTTAATGCTTATAACAGTCCAAATTCCATAACATTATTATTAAATGAAAGTACCA
>JAGFPH010001003.1:257806-275779 GCA_018207615.1 Philaenus spumarius | reverse complement strand
TAAAAGAAATCCAGTGTTAATTATTTATAAGGCTACTTCTGAAGCCAATACAAAGAAAGGTATTTTATATTTATCAATTGTTTTCATAAAATGGATAGTATTATAAATGGCTTCCAAACGCGAGGCATGTTAATAACGAAATCCTATTCACTTTTATAACACGTCAGTATAATTAACAAATGTATATATATAATAAATTTAGAAATATATTATAAAACGGCTTCCAACTAGTAGGGCTTTATAAAAGGATATTTATAGAAATATATTATAAAATGGCTCCACAACGTGTGGGCATTTAGTTGCAAAAGAAATAAACATATTTATAATAGAAATATATTATATGCTGAAATTATTTTTTTACTGAAGAGGATTGTCGAGATATCGGCAACGAACTTAAAAGAAAACAATAATTATTGGTAATTTACTAGAAAGAAAATGCTTATTAAAAAGACAAATCTCACCTTTTGTTAAGCTCAATAATTGGAAGTGAAATACTAACTCAAATCTTACAGTTTTTTTAAATGTTTTATTCAATAATGTATTTAAAATTAATATGTTGCTAAGTAACAATTTCATGTATCGCCTACAACATTTGAAGTATTTTTTTTTCTGCTGTACATTTTATTACTATTTGAACTGTTATTATTTGTATTTATTTTAACATTGGTATTACTATTTTTTATTATTTTGTTAAATTTATTTTAGTATATAGGAGTAGCATGTTTAAAACATTCAAACAAGGTTGTAATCTAATATTTGGTTATAATTATAACCACTGTAGGTTGTAATTATATATATTTTTACATCACCATACTTTAATAAAATCATTTAAGTATTCTACTAAACAGTTACCAAGACTTGTATTCTGTGTTAGTTTGTTATCAATATCTCGACTATCCTCAGTCTTGCAATAATATTTAGGAGATCATCATGTTCAGTTTTAAAGTTATGTAAAAGAGTCTCTTGACATTAAAAAAAAAAAACACAAATTAACCTTTTTCGAGTTCAACAAATTTTAATGAACGCCATTTTTAGTCCGTCAAAATTAGTAAAATAAGCTTCAAACTAATAATGAAAACATACTTTACAGATTGGAATAAATATCTCAACTTAATTTTTAGAAAAATTCAAAATGGCGGATTAGTGGAACATATTTATTTCAGACATATGTGATCTGTGGGACTTTGTAATTATTTCTACCCGAAGTGTTACCTGACAGTTCCAGAACACCACACATATATAAGTGATAAAACTTTTCATTGACTCATCACTATTTCCCCCAAAATGTGTATTTAAAAGTAGAGGGTTAGGTTAGGTTGTATATTTAAAATTCCTTAATAATAAGACATACAAGGCCTTATCCAAAAAGTGTCGGTCCATAAAAGAAGTGAGATTGAAAATTTGGCCAAGTCCTTTCACCAGCAGATTAGTCTACCCAGGCCGACTATAAAATTAAATACACATTCAACTGACTAAATCATTTTGAACGTTTATTTTCGAAAAGATTTTCTTGTTTTCAACTGGGCAAGTTTTTCACACCTAAGGAGAAAAAAAAAGAACAAATACAGTACTACAATAAAACATTAAATACAGTTTAAAATTTAAAATCAATATGGCCAATGATTTGAGAAAAAACTAAATTTAGAAATCTTATTAAAAAACCTTAAAATGTACCCAAACCTCCAATCTGATAAAAAGCTTTCGTATACAATGTTTAAGTTTTCTTAAATGTTACCTTTAATTGAATTAAAGAACTATCATGATGCTAAGAGTCTCTAGTTTTTCCGGAAGAGCTTTATAATACCAATAAAGTGATAAATGAGTCAGTGATTAGTAAAATTAGCATTTTTGAAAGCCTGTATCTGAATGTTTTATAATAAATCTTTTATATTTCGTATTTAACATCATATGGTACGCCGTAATCTATGTTCTAAGCTTCATAATATTATTATCATGAAGTAGAAGGTATATTTAAAAAAATATATATATATATCACTATTCTCACTCATATACGTTTAATTATCAAACGAGTTTCAACGACAAAGTCATCATCCTCAGTGATATATGAGTTACAACTGACAGATTATGACTAATTTGATAATTAAACGTATATGAGTGAGAATAGTGTTATTTTTATTTATTGTTTTTTTTTTATATAAATTCCTTCTCACCCGTCAAGCTCAAAGTGTATTTTATAAGTAGAAGGTAGTTATGAATATGATGGGAGTAAAAACTGAGCGAATCAGTTCGAATAATATAAACAGTGAGGGTGTTAGGCAAGAAGTTGGCTTGGTAATCTGCCGTCTACTTTAATGCCTGTTAAACTAATTGACCTAAATTTTTGTACTATAAAAAATTTTTGTAATTTTTGTACTTTAATATAATAGGTGCAGAATACATTCCCTAATAATTTTACAAGAGGACGCAGTTGGTAGTCACCAAGTAGAAAACCAATACCCAGGTTCTTATTGAAAGACGGACATTACCCAACAAAATATAATTGTGATTGATCAGTTCAGGCTGTTACATGTTCGAATCCAGTTATTAAAGTTATCTTTTTCTTTCTATTATTTTACTCGCAATGGTACTGCCAATAGAAGAACTTCGTTAGTTCTTTGGGCTCAAAGTGAGTTGTTTGTGTGCCTTTCATGTCGAACGCATAACTAATAATAATAATAATAGTCTTATCTTTGTGTTAATTTTACTGTGTTTTCAAAATTTTTATGTTAATTTATAGACGTAGCCTTTGCATGTATTATGTTTTCTGGCTTTAATAAAAAAAAAAAAAAAAACGTTCATGTACACGTATCCATGAAGCAATAGGACTGATACAAAACAGTTATTTCAACACCTATTTAACTAAAAAATATAAAAGTCATCGTTATTACAGGTGGTGGATAAATCAGACGTCATCCAGTAATTAAAATACAGCATATGTTTCTACAGAATTACAATGACACAGCAATTTGTATTTGAACAAATGTAAAACTTTTTCAAACAGAACCACATCATAAATTTCTAGACTATTGGTTTAAAACAGCGTTATTTTTTACTTTGAACAACTGCGGAAAGCTGTAATATTCAGTGAATTAGCCTTGCCATCCCATCCTTACCTTTAGACAAGTCAAGCATTATTGTCACTTATTATGGTCAAAAAAAGTTTGCACTTATGCTATTCTTGCACACCTGTGTAAGGTCATCTTTTATATAGGCACTATAATGTAATAGAAAAACAGATTAGATAAACCCGCGGTTTGATCACTCGGTAGAAAGACATAAAATGTGTAGTAAATCGTGAATCCAGTAAAAATCGATAAAAATCTGTTTTTAGAGTTAATAATAAAAAAACATTTTGTACGCGCGTATAACAATAGTTTATGTACACAATATTTAGTTGCCCACAATAATGTATGCACAAAACATTTACTTTTTGAACAAAAATTCATTAATAAAACATTTTTTGTCAACAATGATTTATTTATAAAATAATTACTTAGTCAACAATTACTTGTTTATAAAACATTTACTTTGTCAACAATTATTTGCTTATAAAACATTTACATTGGAAAAAATTATTTATTAAAAAAAACATTTACTTTTCAAAATTATTTATTTAAAAAACCTGTACTTTGTCAACAATTATTTATTTATAAAACATTTACTTTGTTAACAAGAATTAATTTATAAAACATTTACTTTTTCAAAAAATGATTAATTCATAAAACATTTACATTGTCAAAAATGATTTATTTTTAAAAAACCTTTACTTTTCATAATTATTTATTTCAAAACATTTACTTTTCAAAAACTATTTATTTATAAAACATTTACTTTATCAACAACAATTAATTTATAAAACATCTACTTTGTCAACAACAATTAATTTATAAAACATTTACTTTTTCAACAAGATTTATTTATAAAACATTTATTTGGTCAACAATAATTTATGTGCGAAACATTTTTGCTGTCAAGGATGATTTATGAATCAAAAATATACTTTAACAAGAATAATGTATGTATCAAACCTTCAATTTGTCAATAATATTTTAGGTACGCAACATTTATTTTGCCAAGGATAATTTGTGTATAGTATATTTACTTTGTCAACAATTAATTATTTATAAAACATTTACTTTGTTATCAATAATTTAGGTTTGGTATATTTATTTTGTAAAACATAATTTATGTACAGTACATTTACTATCAACTTTGACTTATTTATAAAGTAATAAACTTTGTAAACAATAATTTATGTACGTACATTTACATTGTTAAGAATAATTCATGTATCAAACATGTAATATGTCAACAATAAATTACGTATAGTACATTTTCTTTGGAAACAATGATTTATTTATAAAATCTTTACTTTGTCAACAATAATTTATTCATAAAATATTTACTTTGTCATCAACTATTTATTTTATAAGCCATTTACTTTGTAAACATAATTGATGTATAAACCTTATACGTTAGGTCACAGTTTGTGTTAACAACTTTTAATTAGCTAATAATTAATTTGTATATCCAAGTTAATTTGTCTGCAATATATGCATAACAGTTTTACTTTGGAAACAATGTATATGTACAACTTATCAACAATGAATGTTTGAAACGTTTACTTTATTTTGATATGTATAAACTTTAACTGTTTAACATCCCTACCCAAACTAAACAAATTTAAAGTTTTTTAAAGTTCTGTTTAGAGACATTATTTGTAAAGCATTTTAAGTTTTGTAATGGTTTCACGATTATTCACGTCACACCCTGATGTAAGAAGATGGCACCAGTCCGGCGGCTTCTGTGCCTAAGTTATCTTTGGGAAAACCACTTTTACTTTATTATCCATGTGGATTATCTCTTTCATCTAGCGTAACCGAGGAATATGTGTACCGTAGAACAGTATGTAGTTAAGGACTGATGTTTATTGGTTTATACGGTTGTAGCTCTTCTTTACCGTCAATAAGTTTTTTTCATGCAAATACAATCCATCTGAAAGAAGTAGCACACAAGCAACAAGAGAGTTTAGCTACAGATTGAGGCCAGGGTTTGGAAATCAACATAAATATTATAAAATGAATACTAACTGTATTTAAATAAAATTAATAGTATTAATATATACGAAAGAGTTCAATATCTAATAAAGAGACAAATTTCATTGGTGAAAAACTTCTGAATATTATTATATGAAACTTTCTGAATCTCAAGTATGCAATTTTGAAAACAAATTCAATCAGCTGTTTGAAATAACTAAGAACAAACATAACCTTTTTTTAAGTATAAACTGCTTTAGGTGTGCCTAGCACAAATGAAGCGAGAAAGAGAAACCCTGAGGAGTGAATCGGGCTAATCTTGTAACAAGAGACGATTAGGTCTTTTCGGCTTCTGGCAAGTCCGCCCAGACAAGGGTTGGGGCTGAGGAAGAGCGAGCGACGATGAATGAATCTTCTCTTCCTATTTCTCCTCATTGTAAGTCATGAGGTACGCGCGCTCGAATTGATTACCTGATATAATATCGGGTAAACATTCTTTATAATCACTATCACACAAGAAACATAACCATTTTTGTAAGAAACCATTAAAGTGTAAAGGGATAGAGAGAATACTTAAAAGCTTACCAACAAAGTTCAGCTAAATTGCATTACATTTCTTCAACCCGTTTTACTGTTACGCCCTTTTAACATTTTCCATTTCAAAATGTCACCTCTCACGAAACGTATACGCCAGCGTTCAGTGATACAATTTTTGTTTTACGAAAGTGTGAAAGCGACCGAAATATATTTGAAAGTGTTGAAGCAAAAAGTGTTGAAGGTAAAAGGTGTTCAAACTGTGAAAACGAATGTAAATGGATTTAACTGTTTAAATTGGAGAAAACAAGTGTCACCAATATACATCGCTCCAAACAACCGGGCGAAGTCTGACATACTCATTGCAAAGCCCCATAAATGACTGGTTTACAGACTTAACCGCGATGAGACGTGGGTTCAACACTATGAATTTGAATCCAAATGGTGACGTCTTGAATTGAAACATTCGGATTAGTCCGCGAAGAAAAAAACAAAATTCACGTCGGTAAAATTATGTTAATGATCCTCTGGAACTCTCAATACACGAGTTTTGTACCCAAAGTACTTCGAACAGTAATTAGGCCTACTATTGTGACATGCTTCAACCTAAAAGTATATTTTCAACCTTAAGGAGAAAATATGTGATTCTGCTGTGCGATAATGCCCGCCATATTTATACATAATTGCAAAAAAAAAAAATGAGACGAAACAATGTATAATTTACTTAATTAGATTCATACTTATGAGTCGCCATACAGTCACTCATTTTGTAGCAAACATTGTTGATTTTGGACTATCGTTCAGTAAGTTATACCATTGTATTTGGATAATCATGATCTATGGTTATACGTTGTTTGGGCTCATTTTTCTTGTAATTATGTGTAGAATATAGATATATTAAAGATTTTATTTTCAAATATAAAAAAAAAGTGTATAAATTACATTTTTATAAAGTGAAGCCCAGTAGGTGACTCATACGGGTAGCTTGGAGGTAGTTGTAGTAGGTCACCGATTGGCTAAGTGGTGCGCGTGTGTGTGAGTGAAGTGACCCTTCCTCCACCTTACTCCCAGATTGAACATTCATACCAAATTCAAAGAAAATCGAACAAGGCGTTTGATCGTGACTGCACAAGAAACAAATATAAAAACAAAAGACGAAATGCAGAACGGTCGAGTTTCTTTAACTAAAATGAAACAAAAGGTTAAAACGGCCACCATCTTCAAACGGACTACCCAAATAAGTATCCTTACACATTAATATGACTTCAATGAACATCTATGCCAAATTCAAAGTAAAAACAAACAAGGCCTTTGGTCGTGATTGAAAAAAAAAATTTTTTTTCAGACAAAACACGAAACGAAGGAACGAGTAAAAACACTCACTTCGCTCGTTCTATAAATCTTGTCTTATGTTTGATGTGAAGACGCTCTCCTCGTCTTCCGATGTAAGAGTTAAAGGTGAATTGGTTTTTCGAGCAATGAAACAAAGAAACACTTTCGCCTTCAATTTTACCATCAGCCTCCCGGCTGGTTCTACACGTCGCGTCGCCATCCCTTCATGCAGAAACTTCTCGGTCTAGGACACACAGGACAAAAACCTACCCAGCATTCACAAGTTCTAGAATCAATTCGGCAGCCTATAATTATCCACCCCTCGATGTATAAGTATGGACTATCCCCTTCGCCACACGACCGCCTAACAAGGTCCATTGTTTCACACCCCCTGCCCCTGCTGACAGCAATATGGTTACCCTCTACCCTTGTGACGTCATACGGTTGATCCCTTGCGTAATTAAGCAATAACCTCCCCTTCTTGCATTAATGCCATTACTATCATCCCTTATAGGATGTCTTTTAGTACTGTCGAGTTATTTCCGTTCGTCCTTTAGTCGCCGAAACGGTAGTTAGTTAATGGGTATTTCTACAATTGGAAAATATGTGGTTGCAGAAAAATACACAATACTTTTGTGCGTAGACCTACTACTCAAATTCTACGTATTGGCAAATTCTAAGTTTACTTGGTATCTGTAGGCCTACTTCTTGCTAGGCCAATTTTATTGTGCGAAAAGTTTATGAGTTTGTTGATTACGATTTAATTCAAAAACTGTCAATTCGATTTTCATGAAACTTTGACTGACTTAATCATTGCACTGTGAATACATTCCGTTGGATAAACGGTTAAACGAAAACAGCATATGTAATGTTGGAAATAACAAATAATGTCCGATAAGACCTGTATCTATCCTCTATCTATTGCGACAAAAAAAAAAAACATATTTTGCAGGATTTGTGAATTCAAAATTACATATTTATTACTTTGTTATAACTGATTTGATAAAACGTCTAAGCAAGTATATGACTTATCATATTTTCATGACAAGAATATTTTAAGATATTATAAAAATAATGTTAAACTTCGAGGCTTCTTCGCTGCATATTATCAATAACGTCCTCTAAATCAAGGTACATCACTGTTGATGGATTGACATTGATCTTTCCTGGCCTGTGGAGTTTCGTAAACAAGTTTTCAGAGTTTTCATTGATGAAAATGAAGTTCTTTCAGGAGTACAAGTCGTCAAAACTGGCAATATTTTTAACATTTCATGGGTATTTGGAAACAAATCACACTTTTAAAGGGCTTCAATATCTCAAGTTGGGCGATCTACCTAAAATCTATCGCCTTGGTTTTTAGTATGCTATCTAGTATCTATCGAGACTCCTTCGATTTTTTGTATGCTTTGGCCTACTGAGGGAATACAAATATCGATGTTTCGCAAGAGTTACAATTTTCATATATCGAGTGTAGCTACAAATTTATCTAGTTGACCTAAATGTGTTTATAATAAATTCGTCATGTGGTAAAGCGACAACCTACATGTAAATCACACAAAGAAAATTGCAATTTATTTCAAAATGATAACGTAAACGAAAGTAGCATACAAAGGAGAAAATAGCAGAACCAAGATGTCATCAATAAACTGTCACTCGACAGTTATTCGATAAGATAATACATCAATATCATTAACTGAAAAGAGTAATGTTTTTAAATCTCTTAAAGCACTCTATCTATCGTTAATTGTTTCTAAAATAATATATAGAAATTAAATTGTAAAAAGTTTAGATAGAAAATAGATTTTAGTTTTGGAACTAGGATTAAATTTCTGCATCTTTATCTTGCCTTAGTGAATACATTAAAAATATTGTTTTGAACATGTATTATAACTCTTTAACATGTAGACTAGGTGTAGCTTAGTAATTTAATTTTTAATTTGAACAACATTTTAACCTTCCAAATGGCTCAAAATTTAGTACTTCACCTATAAATTAATGAATAGAACATTTATTGGTCTTTCAGCACATGTACAACATTGCAACAGACTTCGTCACACACAGGCTTAATTTAATAATTAAAACTTAAAACTAACATGACAGATGACTCAGGCTTACTAAATATGGATATCATAACTTAAATAATCCTCCAAGTGCTCTTTCACCCAACCATAAAAAGTATGATATAAATCATAGTTTGACATGCTTCGAAAAGTGTCAGGCAGTTTATTGAACAGTTTGATTCATAAAGCTAAATCATAATTCTTGGATTTATTCAATCTACGTCTTGGTTGTTCAAGAATATGACCAAATCTGGTTTTGTAGACCTAATCATGAATTAATCCTCTAACTGGATACATATGCAAATTATTCTTTACATACATTACTACATCAAAAATATATAAGTTGATAACAGTTAAAACACTAGTTTTAACAAACAGTGGCTAGCAATGTTCTAATTAATCTAACTTTGTTAATTCTCAAAGCTTTTTTTGAAAAATTAAAATTGTTCTGTTCTATTTCCCTAGATAAGAAGTTCATACCTTAAAATACCATTTTTAAATATTCAAAAGTTACTTGACTCTTAACATTTCTTGTTAACATAATCTATATGCACCCACCAGGAGAGCCTACTATCAATTTTGATACCAAGCAAAGTTACAACTTTTGCATACGCAGGCTTATAACTATGTTTATATTTATTTTATAGAATTACTGTTTTTGAGTTTTTTCTTCATTTAAAAACAGTCAATTTAGGCTATCTCAAACCAGTCATTTGCTTTATTAAAACACTATCTGCTACATGAAAGTTTTAAAATGTCTTTATGACTTAACAGTAAAGAAGTGTCATCCGCATAAATTGTTGAGGAACATAAAACATTTAAACTTAAATTATTAATTAAATCAAAAATGATATTGATCCCAACACCGGGAACTTAAATGTATTACAAAGTTTGAATAAGTTCAATACTTACTTAAATTAAAAAATATCTAATCGCGTTTATTCTCGACATAAAAGGTATTGAAACTTGGGCCGTATTTGAATGTGCTTTTACATACAATATTGCTTACAATAAACTCATCACTTGTGAGGAGAAACACGTATTTTGCCTAGAAAACTATCGAAAGTCAGGATTGGGCCAATATATTAGGGGCTGTCACTCTTCTTTGATGTGAGCCGCTATGGTAAAAATAGTCAATTGGAGGATGGAGTATACTAGTTTACTAATAATCGTGGAAATGTTGGAGAGGTTCTGTGTTTACCTTGCTCTTGAACGTTTCTGAAATACAATTGTTTTGCTGGACTTATTTATTTTGTACAAACAAATTATTAATGAGATGGATTTGAATAACATACTTACTTTTCATAGCAAACATTTCAAGGAATATCAAACTCTTGTGATCCCCTCCCTTGGCTAATGCCTTGATTGTAATAACAGTTTCGGATGAACAAGTGATAACAATTTACAAAAACTGGTGGTTTGACAGAGTACGATAGCTAAACAGTTGCGTGTAGCCTACAGTATGTAAACCAAACAATCAAATCGGATTAGATACCGGGTTTCATTCTACTGAAACCCCACTATTCGCACCTAAAGATTCAAAAGAAGATATTATTTTGTTCAACTACCAATTTCCAAAAAGGCACATTTTTGGGAGGGGTCTTTTTGAAGAATAACTTATGTCAATGTAGGTCGAGTTGTATATTTATTAAATTTAAAAGCTGAACATTTTGTGTATTTTAATTTTGCCTTGCTATTTGAAGATTTTTAAAAGTGGCCATTTTCATTTCCAAGAAATTAAAATTTTTTAACGTCAGTTGAAAGTTGTGGATAAATACCCGAATAAAATATTGTAATAATATTAATTACTAATACTATTATTATTTTAGCAATATTTGGTAAAATTTTGAATTCTAATAAAAAATTACATACCTAAAGTACACAAAGAAAATGTTCCAATACTCCCTTTGTTGAACTTTATACGTAGTCCAGACTATAAATAAATGTGAATTAATTAAATATTGTGCAAAACAGATACAGATCTAATTGGTTTATATAACATTAAGAATATTATCGGCATAGTTTGATAAACTCAAGGAAATATTGTATTGATGATATATCACAGTGGATTACATATGACATAAATAACAATGAGTTCTAAACAAAGTTATTTCAAATTTAATAGCAAAACATGAGGACTTATTATGATGGGAGACCCAAAAGCTGCCATACCTTCACTAATATACTTACAAAATATATACCGGATAATACAAAGCGCATTAGAAAACAAACATGGTACATTTTAAGTTACAAGTAATATCCCTGTTTTAATCACTTAAACGCAAATAATCAAAATGCGAGGGCTCTAACTTTTTATGTAGGATCACATATAAGAAACAAACGTGCAAAATTCAGTTTTCTCATGAGTATATTATTTTAGGGTACAGCCCCATTTCTAACTCTTAATTATATGTAATCGAAATATGTTTAATACTATGTGCTAATTAATCACTATGGCAACGGTCTGGGCAGTGATAGCGGCGAACACACATGCAAATTGGATCATACATTCCCACAGACAGACTTTTTCTTTATATATAAATTTTAATATTTATTACAATTTAACATCTACTTGAGCGCAATAAAAGTATAAAATGAAAACCATTTAACAGCTAAAAGAAGTGGGGGGGGGGGGGGTTAAATCCATGAAAAGAAATATTAAATGAATAAACTATAAATCTAAGCATAATATTTGCATGACTTATACCTCATGGTATAAAGTGATTTCAGTCTGTCCAGATTGTTTTAGGGCTCCTTCACACGAAGCCACTTCAAAGCATGGCTGCCCTACACGCGGAGATATGTATGACACACATGTATCACCAACAAAATAGATTTCGTCCCTAAACACTCAAATATGTTGGAAACGATTACTTCCTGTAAGATGTCGGCACCAACATTAATCGGAACTACACTATAGGAGATGCTCGACAGACTTGTTTGCACATACAAGTCGGCCAACAAGTTAGATTACTCTAAATTGTTTGTACAAACTTATATCCGGCGTTTTGCATGAAACAACATGTGTCACCACTACACGCATGAAATATGTTGGCTCCAATTTGTCTGCACAAACAGTTTTCTATGTTTAGGCGCAATATCTGTATGGCAAACTTGCACGCACAAACATGTCGCTGTGAATCAACAGGGGTTTGATTTCACTTGGTTTTGTATGAACGTAACCTAGTGTGTCGCATCAGTGGCTAGTTGTGTTCTTCGTTTTCTTTTTCCAACTGATACTAAAAGTCTAGTACTTTTGACTTACATTTGTCGTTTTTTAGTAATTTACATTTACTTTTAGTGTCATACTATTCTTTTCATTATTCTACTAACATGTGTGATATGCGAAATTACTCAAAAACATTTTTACAAAAATTTATAGAACTCTATAAAACACACCCCTGTCTGTGGAAAGTCAAGTCGAAATATTATAGTACCGGTAATAGAAATTTAATGAACGAGGCATACGCAATCTTAGTTCAAAGATTAAAAGATGTTGAAGCTGACGCGAATAGATATCTTGCAATAAGAAAAATGTATTCATTAAGATCAGCATTCAGAAGAGAGCTGAAGAAAGTTCTCGATTCCAAGCGCAGTGGAATTTCTGCAGACGACGTGTACGACCCGCGCTAATTTGCTACGCTTATTTTTCTGATTTAAATTATGTATTACTACTACTGCAGCAATAACTTTTTGATGTGACATGATGAATGGTTGGCACTACACTATTTTAGGTCTGTTTGTAAGTTTAGGGCGGTTATTTGTATGAGCCAACATTCAGCGCTTTCAGTTTTGTGTGGACAAAAGTAACAGCCCTAAACACTAGGATATGTATGCGCAAATAGAGGAAACTAGCAAGTTGTTACTAATTTGTTCGAATGTCTGGAGGCATTACATGTTGACAGAGTTGTCGCTGCAATTCTACACCGTGTAATGCCCCTACACACTCATTTTTGTTGGTATAAAATTGTCCATTTAAACAAGTTGTAGCACAAGTCCTATCGTTTGCTGTATAGCGAAATGTTGACACATACAAATCTATCATACAAATCGGCACGTCTATGGCCTGCTGTAGAGAAGCGCTGCTATGCACAGACTTTTGTAGAGTTATTGAAATTTAGCATGGCAACAGGAAGCGCCACAACGCCAGCTACTGAGAAGCGCTACTAAAGTGGCTACTTGCGAAAGAAGAACCAACCACTGAGAAGCGTTGCTAAGTGGCTTTGTGTGAAGGCGGCCTTAAAATCCATGTATATCAGCAAAGTCAAAACGTCATCATTTTAAGACCTCCATTTCCCTTGTAATTTCTAATTCTCTCCCCCCCCCCCACCACCCGCAAAATGAATGTCTGGTTACGCCCATCAGTGTTTTACATTTTTTGTGTCGTAATCTTAAGACTTGAAATAGATTAATGTCCATTGTTCGTTATTTTCAGTCGATGCAGCGATAACAACCTGCAACAATAGTCGCCCGCGATCATAAATCATAATTTTTATACATTTAAAAAAAGTTTTATAAATTTTTTTTGTAAAGCACAGTTTTTGAAAAGTTATATCTTTTTATTTGATGTCGTATTCTAATTGTTTAACAATAATCCTAAGAATAGATCCGAAATAGCCGAGTTATAGCATCGTCTTCCGTGTAAACAGTTCCAAGAATAATTTTAATGACTACCTGGCGCTATACTGTTGCAAAACTATCCACGAGCAATTATACAGTAAGAAGAAGTAGGAAGGCTCCCGAGTGTCGCACGCCTACTGGCTACTGGCGTACTGTTAACAAGGTAACTCCGGTGAATTGACCATGAAATCTGCTTAACTATGACATAGTGGCCTTGTCACAAAGTATGGTTATTGGTTTTGTAACCTGACAAATACATTTGTGAAACAATCAATCAATATACGAGTTTAACTCTGTTACTTATGTCTTAATGATAGCAACCATGGCTTTTTTAACTGATACGAGCAGATTTTTTAAGATATCACCGGATTCAAATATAGCTCAAAATTCGACGAAATTTTAAGCAACCCACGTCCATCCGAAGGATATCCCACACACACGTTTTTAAAAGGAAATCATAACCCACCCCACTCGTTTAGTACTGCAGTTTAAAAATAACTCCGTTTTAGGGACGGACGCATTTCAATTGATTTGTTATCTAAATCTGAGAACGAAAAAGTAACCGTTGAATAACTTTAGTCTTAGGCCTATGGTAAATAAATTCAAGATATCGGAAGCGGTGTAATAAAGACTTAAATCTTCTTACAGACGGAATGGTTACCTCAGATAAATTCGATTCTCATTAACTTTTCATAAAGTTAAAGAAAACGTAGATTAAATTTTTCTCTGAATACCATACCTTTAAGATCTATTCAAAGCCTACTTGATTTCAAGACGATAACAGATAAAACATTCCCAGCTGATTTATTTTAGGGACACAGTTATTTTAGAAGGCCGTGGATTTATTAGCAACACTCAGACTAGGAGGCCTTCACACAAGCGCAGTAAAGAACATCATAAAACCATAGTTGGAATCAAATAAAATTTGACAACCCTGACCAAGTTACAAGTTTGTAGTTTGGTTTAAGAAAACAGTATCTTAATAATCTTTTTACCTCGACGTGTGTAATTATAATTTAGACCAGCTGTTTTGTCACCTTGTAAAAGAATAAACTTTTCAAGCCTATAGTAGTACATATTTTACAACATCAATACATTGTTATTTATTACTAATATTAGTCTAAGCCCCCGTGAAAAATCATAAGCAGATTAATGAGATACACATCAGAAATACAACGTCATCATTTAAAGAAAATAATATTTAAAAACAACAGACTTTATCTAGGCCTACCTAACTATGCTGAGGGGAATTTTTAACTCCGTAAATGTGTACAATTATAAGGAATATAAAACTGTACGCTTATTTGTTATTTTGTTTTGTTTATTTATATACGTTATTGTATAAACGTATACTAATTAATATAAGGTACACCCAGAGTGGCTAATTTTGATAGTGCGCCTTTATCCTCTCACTTAACATTCAGTTTTTCACAGAATTACTTGAAATTTTAGTGACAAGTTCAGTGAGGTAAGTCTAATCAATGGCGTGAGATTGAATAAGATTGCTTGAACTCCACAAGAGTTTTTTTTATTTAGACCTCTAAGGGTTCCACTTGCCCCTGTGGTCTGGGGCAAGTGGAACTCCTGGGCCTTTTTGCTTTTGAAATCGTTAAAAAGAGGTTGGAGCAAGTTGAAAAAATTAGGCAGTAAAGAAGCAGCCTTTTAATCGAGAAATAGTTTACAAATAATTCTTTTTTTGTGTGAAGGTACACTAGGGTAACTGGAACCGCTAATTTTGATAGTACGCCTTTCTCCTCTTACGTTACCATTAAGTTTTTCACAGAATTACTTGAAATTTTACTGTCAAGTTCACTGAGGTATGCTTAATCAATGGCGTGAGTTTGACTACGATTGCTTGAATAATATATCACAAATCATTGGGTTAAACTTGCCCCAACCAACAAAAAAACATGGTCATGAAGATACTACAATTAATACACTTTTACAATAACAGTAACAATTATCCCTCCCCTGTATCTTGTAGACACTCCAGTTCTAACAAATATTGCACGAAATGGCGTCGAAACCACTTGAATAGGCGTGAATAATGAAGATAGAAGAAAAACAACCTCTACTCTGATCAGAGTGAAATGAACAATTGGTCAGAGCCAGTGTCTCCCTCCAGGTCAAAAATTAATTTTTCCCCACCAGATGCCATGAAAATTCCCCACAATTCCCCACATCCAATTAATCCAAAATTTCTCCACATTTCCCCACCAATACTAACACAAAATTACCATGCAACAGTCTAAACCTTCAAATACCTGGAATATAAACAAATTTTAATACTATTTTCAATAACATAATACTAACTAACCTAACATTTTATATAAATAAATTACCCGGTAATTTTGGTTATCTAGGTAGAGCAGCAACACTGAACTACATATATGTTACTTTTAAATCTTATATCTTTAAATGATAATTAAATAATTTATATTAACTAAAATGTTAAACTTAAATTTTACTTCTTGATCCATTTTTACAATTATTTATTTTTCTCCAATAATTCAATGTGTTTTTATCTTCTACAGAGACAATTTCAGTGTTTCTTAAAACGCTCCATTCTTCTATCCACCTACACTACACTTATGTCTCTGATTGCCTACTTTCAAAAGCTGATACAATTTGTGAGATGGATCGGATTTCTTATTTCTTCTCTCTTTTTGGGGTCCAAAAACCATTGGTGTTTTGGAGACTGCATATATTTATTATGAACTACGGTATTGGGTAAAAATCTGTTACGAACACTCTAAGTAAAAGTTTAAACAGTAGACCCTGAAACTGTTTAGTTTTTATCTGGAAAATGGAATTCATGTCTTTGGGTTGTCTATGATTTCAGAGTGACACTCTAAAAAAAGATACATTTTGTCTATCTTGATGAAATCCCCACTTTTTCCTCAATAAGCCGAAATCCCCACAAAACCCCCCACCTTAGTTTTACAGCTCTAAAAATCCCCAAAATGGGGAAAAATCCCCACACCTGAAGACACTGGTCAGAGCTCAAGCGTTACCAGCCTCCCAACTACCTCAAGTTCTCTCTGCAGGTTGTCTTATTCAAGATAGGGTTGGTTCACATAATCTACACTAGGTTGCTCTGTATTATAACATATTTACCTTTGAAAAAGACCAATGTTACCCCGGCTTACCTTACAAAATTATTATTATCTTTTAACAAATTACCAATACAAATATTATCTTTTAATTGCTTTTTATTTCATATTGATAGGTCAAATGAATTTATAAGTTATTAATTATTATAGTGAAGAAATTGATAATTCAATATGTTTATAATTATGTTACACGAAGATGTACAAATATTTCCAAGGTTAAACGAATAGGTATCTCTTCTTTAAATTTGTATAAACGCATATATATTTGTGATAACATGTTGAATTTATATACAGTTTATAACCCCAAAGCAAATATTATAACTTACTAGCAGATTACCCGTGCTTCGCTACTGGGAATTTGTTTTGCATCACAATGTTACATAATTTGTAATATTTTTCTCTCATATTTTATTGCACGAAAGTGAATTATTACATAATATTTTCAATTAGTTTGGTATTTATTGTTCACTGGCGGCCCGTCAATCGTCTTTGTCATGGTATTTGGACTGAATAAATTAAATCAATTTAAAATTAAAGAATACAGAGTGAAGAGCGTCTTCTTTTTCAACCGCAAAATCTATAGACTGGTAAATCACAGTCTTAGCTGGATGTTGCAGACCACCCAGATAGGTCTTTATTCGAATCCATAGATCGGGATAGATTTGATCAGCTTACGTCTTTAAATATTTTCTTAAAATTAATTAATTAATTCCAAATTTCAGCTCTCTAGCTTTAAGGAAAGAATACCAATTAATATTTATTGCTTTTAGTGGTGGCTATCACATTTTCACCCCTTAGCACCACGTAACAAAATATAAAATTGGTTTATTTGTAGCCTATATATATATCTTGTAAGAAATAAATGTACAAAACTTCAGCTCTCTAGCTTTAAGGGAAGTATAACAAATAATATTTATTGTTTTAGGGGTTGTTACTATATTTCTACCCCTTAGCAGAACGTGACAAAATGTAAAATTGGGTTATTTTTTTATTAGTATCTTGTAAGAAATAAATGTTCAAAACTTCAGCTTTCTAGCTTTAAGGAAAGTATAACAACTAATATTTATTGTTTTAGGGGTTGTTACTATATTTCTACCCCTTAGCAGAACGTGACAAAATGTAAAACTGGGTTATTTTTTTATAAGTATCTTGTAAGAAATAAATGTTCAAAACTTCAGCTTTCTAGCTTTAAGGAAAGTATAACAAACAATATTTATTATTTTAGGGGTTATTTCAACCATTAAAGGCCAAATATTTTAAAATCTTTTCTTAGTGAGC
>JAGFPH010001003.1:221067-241563 GCA_018207615.1 Philaenus spumarius | reverse complement strand
AAAAGCAACAATTTTAAGGAGGTGCGCACACTGCACCGACCGGTACGACCTCGGTATTATAAGTAATAAACCTCGGTTGATACACATTATAGACATTGCACATGAGTTTGAGGGTTTGAAATTGAGATTGATAACAACATTGGTAAAGAAGAAAACTTAACGGATTGCTTCATGATACCCCCTACTTTCTCCCAGCAGTTGTCTCTTCTTGAGTTATTAAAATAGTCCGGATGCCTCATATGATATACCTCTGGATAATTTTGTACCAAAGAAATAAGTACACCTACATACATCTTGTCACCAAAGTAATCAAAACTCAAATGGCTAATACACACTCAAATGGTGTATAGGCCTACTACGCGCACCTCCATAAAGAAACATGCATTTGACTTTTATAAAAATCCCGGTCGTACCGGTCGGTCGTACGTCTCGCTAACACCGACCGGCACGGCACGCCGCGGATTGTCCAAAAGTTCTTTCACTACGACTTTTTTCAAAACTGCGAAAGTGGCGAATTGTCCGTTGACAGTCGGTCGTACCGGTCAGTGTATAGTACGCGCACCTCCATAAAGAAACATGCATTTGACTTTTATAAAAAATTCCGGTCGGTGCAGTGTGCGCGTAGCTTTAGTAATTTCTTCGTCCATTTTAAAATATAGAGGAAGTGCCAGTTAAAACACTATTGAAAATTACTTCTTAACTAGATAACACACTTTCCTAATGAAATAGTCCGGGCTGACTTCCTGACTGAGCGAAGGAGGCGAACGAACAGATCCGAAAATGGCCGAATACTTCAAAGACGACCTTGCCCGTAGGCTGTATGTTTCTAGCATGTGTCTCGTTTTCACTACTCGGACAAGGCACACAAAGGTTTCGTACAGTGTAGTTTGAATCGCTCCCTCGACTGATGCAAATGACACTGTCCGAACCCTGTATGAAACCTGCACCACAAGTGAAAACCGACATCTGACTTTCCCATTGTTTCTTGTGTAAAATCATCATTCATCGATTCCGTTCAAACGATACTGTCAGACAAGGCGTATTAAAGAAGGTGTGTGCATCGAGGAGCGTGAACTCGTCCGGCCCGCGCAGCTACGTCACGTGCTACACACTGAACCGGTAGTTCCGAGCGTAATTGTAAGCTTTTGCTCAAACTGCGAATTAAATAATTTATGGTTGTCTAAAAATTATGTTTTTGGTATCGATGGAAAGGTAATAAAGTGAGCATTAAAATGATCTACGTCCATGATCAAATATTCCTAGGCGTATAATTTTGAAACAAGCCTAAATCTAATATACGGGTTTGATTGACATAAAAACTACCCTAAGTGAGGAAGTTTTTTACTATTACTTTTGGAAAACATTCAAAGACATATAAATGTAGAGAATAAAATGTAGTAAATGCTGACATCAATTTGTTTTATGAAAGTTATAGCTGCTGTCCTACATAATAAGATTGTAATCGGAACCATAGTTACTCGCTTCTTGCGGCGATTGAATGTACGCTAATCCAATTTGTTATTAGTTCTCAATTCTCTTCGTTATTTATTATTCACATTGTTGTGAACAGGTAAATTTTGTTTAATGTATAAATATCAAGTTTTAAAGAGTTGTCAAATTTAAGTAGCTCTATAGGGTAAAACCTTTTACCATCAATAAGATGGTGATTTTTCCAGTTTATTGGTTTTGTTATGTTTACTAGACCTACTATTACTAGTAGGCTACTAAATTTACTTTTCAAAAATTGAAACTATCTAAAATTGTGATTGTTTAGTTAGCCTGTTCATGGATAAATAATAGTCTAAATAAAAATTAATGTAAACTAATTATCAATGAAATAATAAAAAAATAGTGGTCTAGGTGATAAATAAATAGTCGTGGTGAAACAAAATTGAGTTTTATTTCAGTATTAACCCTAGATTACTTATGTCAACATTTTATCTCGGGATTACTTAGGCCTATGTCGTAAATTTGACTAATAACAAATATTTTTTTTTTACTGTACTAAAATAATTTTGTAATTATTTTTTTAAATTGTAATTGAAACCTAGCATATTATAGGGCTATATATATTTTTAAAGAGTTATACATCAAATAAATAAAATAATTTGTACCCAAAATATTTTATTTTTGTTACTCTTTAAAATTATTTAATAACATACAACATCATTTCAATTACGGCATACATTCTGTCCACTTCGACATAAAACAATTTTAATACTCTAAAAATATATGTTTTAACCGTCTAAGCGTCAGGCACTTTTTTACTGCTTGTACACTTGTCATTATCACTTAGATAGAATGTATCCTATTCAAGTAAAGTGTACACTATTATACATTTTATTGTTCAGGAAAGTATGGAGAACATTGCCATGTAAACAAAATATTTAAACAAACTTCTGTAACTATTTTTGCGTTTCAAAAGAAAAAAAACCAAATTGGTAAACCAAAGTTTCAAAAGTAAGGGTTTTAGAAAAATACTACAAAATTTTATTTGTTAGTTATAAATCCAAAATAGACAAAAATAGGGGATACTCCTGCGTGATCCGCACGCCAACCTCGTTGGAACCTTCTAACACATAATAACTTTATGTTTTCTTTATAATAATTGTTTAGAATTCATAATAACCCTAAAGCTAAGATGGTAAATAATGTTAACTGTTCAAATCAAATTTTTCGTATATTTTATAACAGCAGTTATAATAAAGGTTAAAAGAACCAGCAAGGCTCAGGTCTACACTTTAATAAAAACACAAACTAAAAGTTAAAAATACAAATAATTTCTTCAAAGTATGAAATCAGCTGTTAATGGAAATATTGGAGCAAACAGTCGTTTTATCTGTTATTTTATTCAATTGGTCGCTGTGGTAATGAATGTAAATACATGTGTGTTGGTTCATCATTTTAAGTCTAACCTAAGATTTTTCCGACTAAATTTACAAATATTTAAATACAAAATGTTTTTATTAAAATGAATTAAAGCCTATGTTAATCAGGGATAGTGTAGCTTTTTATTTCGTAGATCAACATTTCTTGGGAATCGATGAAACCTTACTCGTAAAAAGCTGTCTTTTTTGTTTGAGTTACCGCAGCCAAACACGGCACAAAAAGGCATTATAATTAACGGTTATTAATTATAAGAAATGCTATTACAATAATACACTATTTTGCCTATAATTAATAACATAATTTGACTTCAAAAAAGCTTGAAGGTCGTACAGGTTTCGGCGGTAAATATGGCAAAGGATTCTAGACTGGAGCTCCGACTGTAGCACTCTACGTCACGTAAGGCTGGAGTGGAGGGAGAAGCTGCGCATGCACACACCTTCTTTAATACGCCTTGAATGTCAGAAACCTGTACGTGCCTTGTCCGCGTAGCGGCGTAGATAAAACCGGCCTTAAGCCGTAGTAGTAGGGTTATAATATATATTATAATAGTAATGCATATGCAAAATTTATATTGATAGTGCTACAATCTAAATATATTTTTCTTAGGTGTGGAATACATTTTGATTGCATTTTTTTCCCAGCAGTAGATCCTCCTTACTCTGTTACAGTAAATTCTCAAATTGTGAGAGGGGTCAAAAAGTTATTTGTATTCTTGAACTAAAGTTATTAAATATTCCTCATTCATGGCTGATGCGCACAACAAAATACAAAACACTATGATACTGAATGAAGGGACTAATATACTCTATTAGTTTTATAGAATATTTTTAGAATATTCGTAAGTAAATTAATATAAGATGTATGGATGCCTAAACTTTAAGCTTAAGGTGTGAGATAGAAAACTTTATAGAATAAACTTGAAATGGTACTTTTTCAACAACAAAGATGACCTCTTCAGGGTTACTAGAGCTAAAATAAACAAATTATATAAGTACTAGAACAAACATTTCTTTTTAAACTAAATGAATCTAAAAAAATACACTATACAGTAACTTCCACAACAAAAATATCAAAACAAACAGAATTATCGGTTGCGATTTAGTCAGGTAATTTTAATAATAATTCGTTAAAATTTTTGTGAATGCAAATTCGAATAATCATTATTTATTTAATTACAAAAACAAAACTTTTGTAAGTAAAAGTAAATAAATTACCGCTTAAGTTACTACTTAGTTTATTATTTACCGATTGTCAATAATATGAAAACTCCTCCTGTTGGCATTGCTAAAAATTAAAAAGGTAAATGCTACTAAGTATTGGACAGTAAAGTTTCACGACAAAATGTCATTGTAGAGGTTGTAACCAAGTTTAGTAACAGTAGTAACAAATGATTTAAGTTTATTGTAAGAAGTAGTTGTTGATTTAATACATAGTTGTTATTCTTGGCAATGTCATTTCCTAAAGATTCTATACAGATGTTTCCTGCCACAGGAAATTAAAATGTAGTCACTAATATTTAAATACATATTGCTACCGACTATTAATTGTTGATTTATGTTTCAGAAAACTCATTTGACGCCAACTATTCATGTTTAAATCTAAACAAAGTAAGCAAACATTAAGTACTTTCGATAGACCTCTGAGCATTATTTATTCACAATTTAAGAAAACCCTCCTATGCCACAGAAGACGAAGAAGTTATTGTTTTATCTGTGAAATTAATTTAGTCTTTTAATATCAACTATATTTACTGTAAACAAAACTACGAGCTTTGAGTTTATGAGAGGAGCTTAACAGACGTGAATACAGTAAGGAAGCCGTATGATAATGCTAAAGTTGCTTTAGAAGCAAATGATTAGAGTGTATTATCTCTGATTCGGAGCAACAAAATATAGTCATCAAACATTTAGGCATCCAACGATGTTTCCCGAATGTATGCGGAAAAAGCCGAAGCGGAGATTCCAAGATGTTGCTCGACGGGACCACTGGCTATACACACCCGTCACGTCACTGCATGGTATGCTCTCAGAGCATTCTAATATTTTCCAGCCGTGAAGTGACAGGTGTGTATAGCCACCTCCATTTGATTATAAAGGTATCATACTTCTGAAAAAAAGACGTGACGGGTGTGTATAGACGCACCTTAAACTGTGAAACGTGTCTGAAGAAATATATAGGCCTAACTAAAAGAAGCATGTAGATACTGTACTTGAAAACATAAAATCTAAAAGGACTGATAAATCTGCAGTGGCTAAGCAAAAGTTAGATGAAAATTATCATTTTAAAACAGAAAACTGTATTCGTGAAAATGTAACAAAAATTAACACAATAGTTGTTTAGGAAAATGTTTATATTAAACTTTAGTTGAAGCCATGCTACTTTTAGTTTGGTATAAATACTGGATGTGAAACAGTGTGTAAGGTTATTGATATAATATTAGTTTGATTATTGGAGCTTGTGTATCACTGAGGATGACGGCATTGTTGATGAAACGCGATTGATTAATAAACAAATTATATGTTAGATTCTGTATTCAAGTTGTGTTATAACAAATGTCTTGTTAAGCTTAATATTTATTTGCTCAGTTCCTATTGCAGTCGTTACCTTGATCCTTGATGCGTATTGCACAAAGTGTATAGCTAGTTTTGGAAGTGAAAACTTTTTATGGCCCGTTCGGCACTTTTTGCGTCGATATTTGAATGAAATCTCGCGCACCGTACCGCACCGTTCCACAAGCGAATCACGATATAAAATACGTGCATGCTACCAATGAAATAGACATTTGCTTCCTCATTTTGTAGGTTGTGTTAAAGTTGTTTATTTGGTAATACCTCTGAAATGGACATTGTGCTTTTTCATTTTGTAAGTTGTGTTAAAACAGTTTACTTGGTAGTGTTAAAATAATCGAATTTTAGATTAAACCAATATGACCATCGATTTATATTCATTACAGTTTCCACTTCTGTTGGCAGTCTCGTGAATGCTTTCTTTGAATTGTTTGTTACATGGAGGATACCAAGGGGATTTCGTCTTCTATACCTTGCGTAAAACAGCAAAAATATGCACTTCGTATTACCGTTTTTCGGACGCCGTTTTTCAACCTAAAAAGTTGTGAAACATCTTAAATTGTTCTAAAGGCTTTGTGCTTTTGACTTATATCTCATAATTGAGAGAAATCGTCGACAACTCCTTTTAATCAACAGTTTAAATTAGTAAAAATCGATTGTTTTTAACGCGTTTTTGGGAGTTTTAATCAATAATTTCCATATTTTAAGCTAACACGTAAAAAATATAAAGCCTTCTTTATAACTTAAAGTAGTTTCCCAGATTATTAATTTATAAATAGAATCCGAAACACGGTATTACGAATGCATGTTTAAACGATTTTGCGGCTTGAGTCAGGCCTTTTGCATTGAAATCATACTGTACACTCGGGAGTTTTCTTCAAGGTAAAGAATAGCCTTAATTTCTACTAAGGGGTATAACCCAATATTTGTTATTGATCTGGCCTATGAATCATGTGACTGCTGCGCACCCAGGAGAAGATGGCATAATCAGACGATAGGCTACTTCTACCAAGCAATATATTATCATCCTCTTACATATCTTATATAATATATTATCTTCGTCCTCTTTTTCTCAATTCTAACTGAACTCTCTTGCTTCTACATCTTCAGGGGCGCCGCCTTTATGCTTCGTCAACCTACTCCTTTATCTTTCCTAGAGTTTCCTTATCGCATAGGCCTATTGTTCACTCTTCCCATTCTGCTCTATAATGAGTTTATCCTTCTCCGTTGAATCACTGTTTCAAGAATGCCGCTATGTTTATTACTGTATGCCGATAACCCAAATTACTATTGTAAAGAAATACAATCCATTATTACCGCAAACGCCACGTATTGTTAATTTATATTTAAAATATTAAAAGATAATCGAATGACAATAATTATTGACATAACATATTGAGTTAAACATACTGTGCAGTTAAAATGTATTTATGGGTTTCACAAGGCACATGGGAACGTGCGACTGCTTGGGGTGCAGTAATATCACAGACAAAAGATTCAAGTAATTTTTCCTGACCAAGAAACAAAAGTATTTTAGCATTAGTTCATTGAGTTTACTACAGAGCGAGAAATGACAGGCACTACTGTCTGATTTTAACTCTAACTATATTTCTAACAGTCTAGGAGACACTCCTGCGTGCTTCGCACGCCAATCCCCGTGATTTTGCGATATAGTTTAAAACTAACAGCTGGGAATACATTGGCATCCATTGATTGCTTTTATAGTTCCCCACAGTATTATTATTTTGTTAAACTATGGTATTATTATTTTGGTTGCTATGGTAATAAATATTTTGATTTTTAATAAAATCAGCTGACTATTCATCTGTAAAACTTGTGTTATCACTAATTTGCTTAATGTTAATATGTATTATGAAAATAACGAATTTGTAACGACCTTTTTAACAACTAATAACTAACTATTATTTATTAAAAGATTTATTGGTACGTATGAGAGTAAAGAGATTTTTTTCTTAAACCGAGAATCATTTACTATATCGCTCGAGTATAAACGGTTGGCAGATTTGCTAAAGAAAACTAAAGTCGCTGTACCTCATGCAAGGTTGGGACAATTTCAAAGTGTTTGATGCCCAAGACGTGTGTAAGGAATTGACTTTAGAATGCTTGTTGGAGACTCGGCATAAATATCAACAGTTTAATTGCCGAAATTAAAATTATAAAAGAATTTAATCAAATATTAAAAAATGTAAACTCTTATCTTTAAAATTACTACAAAATCGTTGAAAGATTTTAGGCTACAATCTAAAAGTGGGTGCCGAAACCTATTTTCGAACGAAGGTAGCAAAAACGTCTTTGGGTTTCCTTTAAGGATCGGTGTTAGGTTCGCTTCTGTTTTTGTAAAAGTTTATTTAATTTTTTAAGTTCAACTCTTGTTACTCTAAAACAAATAAACTGAGCCAAAAATAAATATTTACATATCATAAAGAACTAAAAGATAACAGTCTGACAATTTGATAACTATTTAGATTATCCATTACATAGTTGTAAACAAATATGTTAAACTTCGACTCAAAATATCAAAACAGGGGATACAGATTACGGGCAGCCGAGGCACCAAAACTTATTTCCTTTAAATCCAACCTGGGTTTCTCAAGGATCAAAGTTGGCCCATTTATGTTTTGCAAATGTCATAATTAAAAAAAAAAGAACTGTAATGATTATAATCACATTACTCTTATTTTATAAATAAGTACCTGGAGACCGAGCTAAAGCTCGATTATAAGCAGGGCTATGATTTCAATAATAAATATTGGATTATTGAGTTTTGAGGTTAGGCCTATAACATTAAACAACTAAATAAAGGGTATATACAACATTAGGCTTACCTGTAATAAAAATACAGTTTAAAGGATTAACCATAATCTCAACGCTATGCCTCAGAAATAAGTCAGGCCTAAATTAAAGTATTATTTCAATATCGATTTATTCCTAGGGCCTAGTTCGCTCACGTCAATAACTACTATTATTGCAAATTTCCGTGAACATCGTTTAGGTTAGGTCTATAACATTAAACAACTAAATAAAGGGTATGTTTATTATGTATTCGTTGCCATGGTAACTATAAATAGATACAACATTAGGCTTACCTCTAATAAAATATACAGTTTAAAAGAAAGCAGATGATTATTGTAATGGCATTGAACACATTTGCATCAGCTGTGCTTTGTATTGTTTAAAATGGACAAATTTCACTTTTTAATTTAATAAAAAGACGTAGAAAACGAATTTTCCCAGACTGGTGACCATTTCCAATCGATTTCTCGTGGCCAAAAGCCTAATATAAAATCAAAAAATCAAAAATCCTTAGACGGAGATTCCAGATCCATTTAGCAGACAAACAATTATCTCTCGCTTTAGAAGATAAGATTGTTTTCTACACTACAAATCTTTAAGTAAATATTTACATATTATAAATAACTAATAGATAACCGAATGGCAATGTCGATAACTTTTGAGGTTATCAATTCGACGTTGTAAACAAATACAGTTTGTTAAACTCCGAGGCAAAAATATCGATACATCGTTTAATTGGTGCTTTTACAATGACACCTTTTATGGGCCGAGGTGTAGGGCCTAGGCTTGCCGATGTTATTATAATAGTTGTATCACAGCATAAACAAAGTGACGGGGGACATCTGGCGCCTTCCCCCACCCTTCTCACGTCCCCTCCCCCTTCATGATCACAGATACACCGCTCAGTCAGTGTTTTGTTACTCTGTCAGACGGACCAGTAAAGTTTTTTTTACAACAATACCGTGTTTACGATAAATTTATAGGTTAGGTACATTGTTATTTATAGGAAATTGTGTTAAGTGTCAGTTAAGTGTTGAAACGTCAGTGTTTAAGTGTGTGCTACAGAAAACTTAGTCATGAAAAATATTTACAATTTAACATAATTTTGTTTCCATGGCAACCGTTATGAATTCGAGAATTGAAAGAGTACCGCCGATTGGAGCAGGTTGGTTGAGATTGATAAATAAATACTTTTTGTTTTGTTTTTTAGATTTTGATTAGCTTTGTGCAGTGTTTCACTATTTATCAGTTCATCAAATATTCTTGATTTTAAACCAATATAAAATTTTGTCAATTATTTTTTAATAGTAAAACCGCATTATTTGTTCTTAAAATGATCAAATGTAACTGCATTATTTCTGTACAATCTATTCGTACTACATAATATATTATTTATATATATCGAAAATTTTAAAAACGTTACCGTAGGCTACATTAACAAAATTCATCACTTTTTTAGATTTTAACGTGGATTTTAGTGGTAGTTTTCCTCAACAGTAAGTAAATTATATCTAATAGTATAATTATTAGACTGTTAAAATATGTGATTGTTTTAAATATAAAATCGTGTAGAAGTTCCGAAATTTTCCTTAGGCCTAGTTCACTTTGTGTAATAGGCCTATAGCAAAAAATTACAACTAGGGTAACTCAAAATTCAAAACATATTTATGGCTTAATAAGCCCAAGTTAAAAACATAGCTAATATTAGCATATTTGGTTAAGTTTAATTCTTCTATTATTATTCTTTGACAATAGTCGTATCCCGCAATCGAACAAAGGGACTCAGACGACATTTTACATTATTAGGTAAAAGAATTTCGTCTTTAAACCTGCAACAATAAGAGTCGATATCTTATACATTAGGAAAACATAATACAATGAATGCATACATAGGCCTACTTACATTTTTCACGAACATTGTAAAGCTCAAAGCGTGGAATTATAAACGGAATTCTTGTATATTTCCAAAACTGACCGATATAATTTTAATTCAAAGTTCTTACTCGGTACAATTTTTAGAATTGAGCAACCCATAACTTAATTGCGACCGAGGTATGAAAAATCGGATGTTTAAATGCGGAGAACAGCTGTCTTATAACTCGGAGATATAGGCTATGTTCCTGGAGAAAAAGGTAAATGCAATGGACTTGTGTCTTCAAATGTGTGATCCATTTTAATAAATGATTTAGCCAAAAACTCAAGTTCAAAACAAGGTTTTCGATTTCTTATAAACTGGAAAGATTAACTTAATCAACTAAAATATTTATATTAGTGAACTCATACAAACTTAGACATAAATTCACAATACATGTTCCTAGACCAAGATTAACCCTTTTTCAAAATTGTTTCACTTGACTCATACGAACTTAGACATAAATTTACAATAAATGTTCCTAGACCAAGATTAACCCTTTTTCAAAATTGTTTCGTTTCACTTGTAATGCACCTAAATCCTATAACTCTTCCTGCTGCTGTGAGGAAGGGTCTCTGTCGAGATTTCTTAAATTAGTCAGAATTTGGCTGTTAACAATAACTGATAATTTGTTTGACAGATTTAAAATTATTTCCTAAATATATAAATAATGTACTAACTTGTAATTGTATTTAAATTCCAACTTTATATAATAGTTAAATAAAATTTCCTTTTTAGTGCAGCTGCCGTAAATGTAATCTTTTATTTTTGACAAATTGTAAAACTTTCATTGATGATCCCGCTTTCCCTTTTACCTTAAAAATAAAAAAATAAAGGAAATAATTTGTCAGAGAGTATTCTTTTCTTAATTCTGCATCTTTTTATCTATGCATCAATCAGTTTTTATATTTTTGTTTGCGAAAGAAACTAAATTTTAAATTTAATTTTAACCCGAATAAATTCCAAATAGCGTCGGGTTAATCAAGAAGTTCAAACCTATATTTATTCATACATAACGAAAATATTTTGAATCACCTAAAAAAAATAGAGAATCACATATTTCTGTAATTTTTTAAGAAATATTTGAAAATTTAAAACCTCTTTTTCCAAAATACACTTTATTGAATTAAAAAGTTTTGTTTCCCATACAATTCTTATTTATACTTTCCCGAGTTAACTTACGGTAGTTTTGAAATGAAGGTAACATTTAGTAACATTTGGACTGTCATCTCCTTCACAAGAGGCCTATAATTATTAATATTTAATATGGACATGTTGTGGTAAGTACTACTTGCCATCCTGCTTCTTTCGAATAAAATCATAGTCGGATTGTTGGTCTTAAAATGTTGCAAAGGGAAGCAACATTTTTTTAAAAGGGTTTAGAAAGACTTACAATAAGTTATAGCAAACTCGATGGAAATGGGGCGAAAGTATTTTCGTTTTTCACGAGTAGGAACGGGACCCTAAATCTTTTCTCAATTTTTGTTTTCTGCATTTGGGTTTACTAAAAACACATCCTTGATAATTGTATCACAAAAACCAGTAAAATGAAGGCGCTAAAATGCTGTGACTTATGGACAAGCAGACAAAATTCTTAAAATGCCTTACACAACAGCGATATTTTGAGTTTTAAAAAGAAAGTAGGCCTATTTAAAATAGACGCATGATGATAACATGAACATCAGCTTGCATTAGAGTTTATATGTGCAATGTAGATCAAAATTAATAAATGTCCAGTACTGAAATAAATAATTTCCTGCCGATTATCACCAATACGAAATACACCCTAAGGTGTAAATAGGTAGGCTTATAGCGAACAAATAATCTCTTTGTAAACTTGGTTTTAACTATAAATCATAAACTATAACTATAAATAAATGGTTTTAACTATAACTTGGTTTTAACTATAAATAAATCCCATTTATTTCTCGTCTTAAGAATGTAACATTAATTTGTTTTCAAATCACAATGCAACAAAAAGTCATATTTGAGAAATATGTCTCCCCATATTTTTGAAGAAAATATAAATACAAACTTAGGTCAAGCGTAACGTGCTATATTTTAAAGGTAAACATTTTGAAGAAAAGTTTTGATTTACTTCGTTCCGTTTCGTCCTAAATGTACAAATATCATTGTTGTATTTTTATTGACTATCAAAACTAATTTCATTTCAGAACTCAGAATTTTATGAAACCTTTCCACAAAAATATGAAATTTTTGGGAAATTTCACAGAGAAGTTTTCAAATAGTAATGCATGTAGATGGCTATGAAATTAAAAGAGATTTAAAACAGAAATTTCATTGTGTATTTACACTTAAGTTATACTTCCAACAATTTCAAAATGCAGTTAAACCTTATTTTTATGTTTGTATACTTTCTTATTTTTTTGTTAAAAATGTTAACACGGATTAATCAGAAATTAATCATTAAAAAGCGGTTGAAACAAATAATGCTCCAGATGTTTGAGCTTTTGTTTTAAATAATAGCTTAGTAAATGTGTTAAGCGTAGACCAGAGTTAAACTTCACGTTAGATTAAATTGTGTGAGCTGAGCGAGCTCTGGGACCAGCCTTCAGTCACGCACAGTTCTTTTTTAATAACTACTGTGCATAATAATGTTCATTTCATTTATTTCCCCGTTTGCATTATACTATTATTTTAAAATTGTATTCAATTTTTTTACTTTCGCCTCAAATATCATAAACAAAAAATTTTAAACTTCTAAAATGTTTTTTTTTATATCAAAACTACATCGAGTAGATTATGACAAATTTCTAGATATTCCAAGAATTAGCGTTATTTACGCATGTTTCTCCAGAACAGAACGTTCTATTTGGAAAACTCTTCTGGCAATCGATAAAACTTAAAATTACAAAGCCTTATATACAGCTTATGTATTACATACTCTGATTGAAAGGATAATACTTTAGGTCATATAATAGGTTTGGTGGTGCGTAATTGGGCAGTCAAAGGCACAGGTGAGGCATGGTGAGACGAGGTGAGGTGCGAGAGAGATGGTCGGACAGGTGGCGGCGCCAGCTAACTCTAGACTGACGCCTAGCGCCCACACGCAGTCCGGTTCACAAGCATTCGTTGCAGTACGTAGGCCGGTTCACACGACTCGAAGCTTTGATTTATTTACAATTTTATTAGGTTTGCTTTCTGTGACAAAGTGTGGGATTTTAATTAAATGTTTTGTTTCTATTTAATATATGTAATAATTTATATATAAATTGCATATATACGAACATATGTGTATTGAAACACAACACAATAATAAAACAGTAATAAATATAAACAGTAGCTTTTTGAAAAATGTGTTTTTCTTTTGTTACAAAAACAAACAAAAAATGTATACTTAAAACTAATTGTGTTGTTAAGCTTTTGATCCGAATCAGCTGTTATATGGCTTAGAGTAAACCTCCCGGATTGTCACCATTTTCACGATTTAAAATCAAAATTTTGCAAAATATTTTCGTAGTGGGCGTCTATGATTGGATTAGAATATAACCAGATTTTTTTGTATTTTCATCCCTAGTAGTTTTTGCTCTACGTTGGTTCTATGTCAATCAGTCAGGACAAAACTGCTTACGTAGGCCTATGCTGATTTAGCTAAAATTTAGGTTTTTTCTTCATACGATTAAAATTTTTACAAAAAATGCCGTGTAGTATCAATTGATATCCCTTTCGATCAAATTCTTCAAGTTTTGAATGTTAAAAAACTTGTGGGAAAATGTTTGACATTGTTTGTAAGGCTTATCATAAGCGTTTGTTAAAGTATTCTGTAACAGTTCAATGGTTACAGTAAATTAAATACGAAAACCAATATTGTTTACGTTTAAGGTTGCCGTCTTGAAACGGGACTAAGAAAGTCCTAAATAACACAAGTGTCCCCGGAATGCCTTTTGGAGCTCTGGAGTTTGAAAAAGAATATTTTTCTTATATTCTTGAGATACGAAATAGTTGGGTTTCAGTTGAAGTTGAAAGCAACCTGATTCGTTGGCTTGCTTCAAGTACCTTACGAGTGAGGTCTGTATAATACGGCACTATTCAAAAGTAGGCTAATAATGAACGACATTATAATCGTATTATTATTATTTTTGTAAACTTATGTTATGAGTAATAATAAATTATGCTGATGTTTACTTGCATTTTAGTGTAGTGGAACAAATTGAAGATTGCTAAGAATATTAGTCTTTAATAAACGATAAAAGAAATTAGAGAAATATTCAACTCGAGTAAAATAGTATATTTGGTCTACGTTACAAGCCCGGTAAGTAGTGGTTTTCTGTGCGAGCAAGACAGTTCCCGCGCTAGTCAAAGCCGAGTGAGGGATATCCATGCAAACACGGAAAAACTTACCGGACAAATTACGTACTACACTTTTCATTATACTACACCGAAAAAGTAACATCATTTTAATCATGACGTCTTTTTATTTCAGAAAATAATAGGCCTACACCTTCAGTTCTTACAATTTGAATTCAATGCATAACTATATTTTATTTTTTTTAAATTTCGTACTACTTGAAATTTATGGCTATCGTGCAATTAATGTTGTTTTGTGTGAAATGTTTGTTTATATTTGTAATCAAATGGTGCACGGTAAATTTGTACACGAGAAAGAAGGACTTACGTGTCAATAAACAGGTTAAAAAACAGCTGTTTTCGGTGTCGTATAATGAAAAATAAGTGAGAAACTATAAGATGCAGTTTCTTTTACTGTACTGTCAAACAATATTAAAGTAACAATAAATGGGGGTGTTAGTGGGGATAAGGTCGACCAGGAGGTAAGTTTAACGTTCTTACATATTCTGAAACTTCACCGAGTCTAAAAACGCAAATATTATGGACATTACGAGATAAAGAAAACATGTCAAATGCAGGTTACCGTTTAGGCATTTAGGTTAAGTTTGGACTAAACTAAAAAAATTCACTGACATCAAAAATAAAAATAACTATATTTAACAAAATATAAAAAGAATTACGAGAGAAATAATTAACCTCCAAAATGTTGATTCGTCTTATTTTACGTTCAGTCAATTTCATTTGCTACTTAAATTATTCTAACTAGATTATTTAAAGAAATATAACGTTAAGTGCAACATAAATTATGTTTACAATGATGCCAAATTAAATTAAAAGCGATTATTGATGCATGCTAGTAACACGCGTGTACAAGTTAAGCGGTATTAAATTACGAAAAAGAGACTATAATAGGTTAGTTAGGCTAGGTTTTTATATGTCTGAATAAAATGAATTTTATATATTGTGTAAATACATTTCTTGCAAGTGTATGACAAAATTTGTTCTAGGAATTGTAAATATTTAAAAATATGTAGGCTACAATAATTACTATTTCATATATTTTTTCAATACTGTAGTAATATTGTTTCGATAATTGTTAATTATTTCTATTTACCTATAACAACAACGTAGCTGTACATTACATTAGAAAAATCATTACATTTAAATGAATATCATTAATTTACATTTATCATAAAAATGTAGGTATATATTTAACATTAAAAAAAACTTTTTCAGTATGCTGATCTTTGTAATATTGTAATTTTCAAGTTTCGTTTATGTTTTACTTTTTTGAATTATTTTGTAGATCTGGCAAATCCGTAACATCAATTGGGTTCATAAAAGGGCTGAAAGTCCAGTGTGTTTGTTTCCTGTCTTATTTCTTTTAAAATATATTCAAATAGTTAATTGAATTTTTACAATCAGTTGAGTGTATAGTTTCATATTGCAGAAAAATAGCTAACATGTTCAGATTGTGCAAAAATAGACAGTCATCAGTAGCATAAAACTCCATAAATATTAAACAGTATAAGTACCGTAGCTATACAGTTTTCCTAAAGTTCAAGTAGTGTTTATTTTACGAGAGTCGGTATTCGGGGTGTGTTTTAAAATTAACTGCAAGATTTAGAGTCTAAAAATATTATGTTTCACAAAAAAAACTCTATACTTCATCATTCCACAAATGTTCGGAATACAGCATCTCCTCTGTAGGCCTGTGCGTGATATAGCTGGAGGTCGGTTCACATACTGTCAACAGCAACCGTCAAATTTATGTGTATCGTTTTAGCTGCTGTTTAAAAAGCACATTTTGGCGTAAGTTTACAACAAGCGAGACGGCCCGAACTTTATTAGGAAAGAGAATAGTGCTGCCAACCTGCACATTGTAACTGATTGATTGTTAAATTGCGAGTTCAGGCAGGGAAGGTTTAAGCTTTGATATTTTTCTATGACATGTTCAATAACCATAACCATGTCATAGACATGGTAATATATATGTCTATATTTATTGATTTAACACGCTACGTTGGATAATACCAATAATACGCATTTATTGGAAAATCACGCGTGATTCAGTCACCAGCCGTTTCTGTAGACTGTGTGTGATTTAATATTCCGTCTCAAACCGGAAAGGGGTTAAAGCTTTCAGCATTAGCTGGCATATGATTGAAATTTTTATACGTAGTATATTACCATAACCTTATTCTTAAAACAAATGCTGAGCAACCATTGCTTTTTATATTAGCATAAAAAAATAAAAATTAGCATATATCCTTAATGTTGATTCTTCAGGGCCAATATATTGCATTTGGACTAATTATTGTGTTGTTAGAATTAATAACAATAATCTACAAACATAGGTCTAAGGAGCATGCCAGGCACTTTTTTAATGTGATATATTTGTTATCTAACTAATCATATTCTATTTTAAGCGAATAAAACAGCATTGTCATGCATCATACCATACAATTCGATATACTAAAATTCGGCCAATTTAGAATGAGCCAACGCTTCATATATGAATAAGATGTCCCCTTTTAGTGATTTCCCCTGCTGCAAAATACATACCTGCATTATCGAATTTTTTCCAGACAAACCATTGCTCGGACGAAATAAATACATATGACCTTTTTTGTTGAAAAATACCTCCCCTACACGGTGGTATTTTTTATTTTCCTCTATCTTCATCCCAGCTCGAAATATTAAGGATAATCGAAAAAAAAATGATAATCGCTTTTTTTTCGACTTTGGGAAATTGATAGACTGGTAAACTTTTTTTATGTTAATCTACATACTTTAATGTACTTATAAAAAAAAATTCAGCCGTATTGCAAATTACTGGTACTTTTGGTCTAGATTTACCTTTACCGACTGGCCTAGTAGGCCTGTCCTGCTGGTTTGTAACCTTCATTTTAACTCCTGTTATAATTGAAATTTCGAATTATACATTTAATATAATTTACGATCTTAGCTTTTAGTTTATGTTTACTCCTACACCTTTATTAGAAATAAATCATTAAACATGTTTGTGGCGACTGTGGTGGCAGCAAGTGCGAAAAATTGCATACACAATTAGACTGGGCTACTTCTATTCGTTACCAGTCGTGTAAAGTGGTTATCCGCCACTCAGCTTAATTTGAATAATAATATTTAATCCTTTTTGTACATATATAATAATATATTATAGACCTACAAAACAAATAAAAATAATACATGTATGTAAAATTAGTCATGATTGTTTGATATTACATTTTGTAACCGTTTAGAGACCGGCACTTGAATAATGGGACAGCCTCGAATACCAGTTGACATTCAATTGACATCACTTTTGAATGGTTTAACACAATTTAGTAAATTTTGTGCTTTATTGTTGATAGTAAATTATGCTAGTATTAAATAGTGTACACATTTGGTTTTTATTATTTTTTTAAAACAATTACACTTTTAGAATTTGTTTTTATTTTCTTAATGTTTATTGAGATTAAAAAAATGGGAAGTGCCTATATTGTATATAATTTTGTTTTTGTTATGCCTACCTGGTTATTTTTGTGCATGTGTCTCCAAAGGGATTTAAATCATGTGAAACACATTTTTTCACTCGGCTCCATTTTAGTTCAACTCGTGTCAAACAAACCGTGTCAACTTTCATTGACTTACCCACGCTAAATAAAGACGAGAATTAAGGAAAATTGCGTTCTTGTTTTTCTCCCAACAAGAAAAGAAATGTTTGTAAAGCAGAACTAAATAAATCCAATCGTTTTCTCATTTCCTAAACAAGTTATTGGTTCAACTCGCGGTGCCTTATTAACTTTAGGAAATGCGTGTTGGTGGCGGGACGTTTTACTTACCACATTTTCCCTAATTTGCGTTCCTTCAAAATATGCGGACGTATCTGTCCTTACGTTTTCTGGTATTGTTTATTTTTTAGATAATGTATAGTTATTATAATCACTTTTAATAATTATCATCAGTTTTAATTATAAGTTCAATAATTACAGTTTAAACACTTGGTTCCAACTGAAACCCCACTATTTGGCACCTAAAGAGCCTTTCTAAAAGCATATTTTCAAGGAGAGGATGCTATTTTGAAGAAATTTCAAATATAAACATAGGTCCAGAGTTTACTTAATTAAAGGATCTTTAACCCTTAAACGTATTACTTAAAGACCACAACGTATAACCAGACGTTTGTGATAAGAGGGCAGAAGTAAAGCAAACTGTTGTTGGCCCGCTTTAATGCTGACAGGATATGACTAGTTATCTGTTGGTTTTATTATCTGTTAACAGTTTACTACGTATATAGAGTTCGTCCTAGCACAGTTAGTAATAGCTTGAAACATAGATGTGACTTTTCTGGTGCCGTTTCAAGAAGGCAGGCCTTAAAAGCAGACCTACCAATTTTTGATTTCCTTTTTTAAAGGGCTTTATTGACAAAATGTAAAAATCTAATAGCCATTTTTTAAAGGCTGGAGGCATGATCAAAGTTTAAATAAAACAAAATTTCAGCTACATTATAAACCCAATTTAATTTAATATTAATCTCAACCAATATTTACATTTGTAATTTTTTAAATATAGACTTTTTTGAATCCACAAAACTCAACATATTTTTTACGACGGGAACCCTGTTGAAAAGTTGGATAATGTTTGAAAGGTAATGATAGTAAATAAAAACATGAAAACCAAAATTGCGTAAGTTTATGGCATTCTTCTTGAAAATGGAGCACGTTAGCCAAATCCTTTTTTTTTTCTTCAAAATGTCACTTTTTAAAATAGAGTACTTTTAAAATTGAATAACTCTCATCATATATTTATATTTTTAATTTCTTCAAAACGACCCCCCACTTATCAAAATACGCCTTTTCGGAATCGCTTGAAAAAATATTTTCCTTTAAGTACAAACTACGAACTAATAGCATTTCACTTGACACCAAATGTTTAAACTGATTTGTTTGCTCGCACTGTACATAACGCCCTGGTGATTGATGAACTGTTATACTGTACGTTAGGGCCTAAACCTAAAGAGGAAATTACTATTACGATTTATTTCAAATGTTTTTTTAAGATTTTGATAAAAGTTTCACAGTAATCATCCAATTATGATTTTCGTTGATTTGTATTCAAAACCTTCAAAGCAAGCTGAAGAAAATGGTTTGCAACGAAAATATTTTTTATTTAATTCGTGTGTCACAGTTTTCTTACAAGATTTTGTATCATACCGCGGCAACATAGAGAGAGGGGGGAGGGAGGGAGAGAGAGAGAGAGAGAGAGCGAGACGATATTTAATGCGGAATTTTATGATTCTTTAAGTGTCCATATTATAAAATATAATAGGTCTAAATAATTATATGTACCAGTAATGTATTAAATTGTAAGATTTTTGTTACTGTAATAGGCTACGTATTTCTAAATATAACATATATTATAAAATGGTAAATGATATTCAATATCTAAATCAAATTATTATGTTTCTCTTAAACACAAACTTAACCTAAAAAAAATATTTCAAAATATGAAATTTAATGTTAATTTGGATGTAAATTGATTGATTGTTTAAATTTTATCTGTGAATGTATAATAACAAATAATCTAGATGAAAGTTTAGAGTTATTAGACTAAACAGCTGATTACTGTACAAACCTGAAAGTCTGAGATATGAACGTATATTTTCAATGGATAAATACACATGTTTAGTAGCAACAAGCTGATTCATCTTATGTACGGTAAATAGAGTTATCGGTTTGTATAATTTTATTCTATTTAGTTTTATCGAAAACTAAGATACAAGCGCACAACTAGATCAATTTTGGGATATTCCTACAAAAATGTCGAACAGGACAATCGGGTGATCCTATATTATGGGTATTGTTTTCTCTATGAAGTCTCAATGAACCGTTGATTATCATTCTGTATTATAAAGTCGCCGATAAACGCGTAAGGTGTAAAGTTTACACGGTTTACACAAAGCTATTCATGTCAGCGCGGAGACAAAATCACCGCTCAAAGTTC
>JAGFPH010001003.1:194132-221057 GCA_018207615.1 Philaenus spumarius | reverse complement strand
AAACCGTACATAAACAGGAGAGAGCGTTAAACACATAAACACGTAAGTAACACCGTCCAAGAATAGCCTAGTTAGTAAGTGGAAGAGTGGGGTGGGGTGAACATCTGGTGTGCTGGCGCCGTGGACATTCCACATAGTCTAGGCAAGACCCGCTCCCGCAACCAATGCCAAGATCTTCCGTCTCAGTCGCCACCTGTCCACTTCCACTGCCGCCATTATCTTAACAAATCATAATCGGTCTGTTGTGGTTTTCCGCGGGGACTTTAATTCTGTCCCACGTCTGGTTTAGTATTAGATCTTGGTTTAAAAAATATTAATGAGAAAATAGTAAAAGTTTTTTTATCCTTTCGAATCTGAATATTTTTGTTTTGTTTTCAGACGTAAATGTATTTTTTGTTCAACTATGGCGTTTCTCAAAAATCAGTGTGTTATCCAATTCTTTTCTACCTATTATGTTTTACTAATAGATCGGGATTTAAAAACAGAACTACTATTACCGAGAAAATGGTAATATTTTGTATTTTAACAAAAATCTGAATAAATTTTTTATGTTTTAAAGTTACTGAGTTAAAAAGTATTTATTTTTTACATATGGTTTTCCTCGGGGCTCAGGGTTGCGCCCGATTCTTTCCCACTTCCGTTTTTGTAATAGATCTTGATTTACAAATTTAATATGAATGCAAAAGTATTTTTTTCTTCTTTTTTTTATCTTTACAAATCGTTACTGTTCTGTTATGATTAACATATATCGAAAATATAATTATGTTTCTGCTAAACTATGGGCTTCCTCAGGAAACAGTTTAGCAGTATGGTCCAAGTATGTTTTCGTTGTAGATGCACATTTAAAAAGATGATAATCAATGAGAAAATAGTAATCTTTTGTAATTTTACAAATCGTTGTCGTTTAGTTGCTTTTTGTTTAAAAGTAGTTCAATTTTAAATACGTACTTTCCCAGGACCAGTTATTCTGTTGCGTTATAGATATCTATTAAAAATACCATTACTACGTTTTACTCATAAAATCATTTATCTTCACAAAGTTTGACTCATAAAATCATTTATCTTCACAAAGTTTGACTCATAAAATCATTTATCTTCACAAAGTTTTACTCATAAAATCAGTTTAACTATAGATTTTCACAAAGAACAGCTTTAAGTCCAATTCTTTTCTTGATGAACAATATTTTATTTAAATATATTATTATGTTATTACTAATAAATAGTCTCTTATCAAATTTTATCGGTCTGCTATATTAAGACGGTAAAAGTGGAATTCCGCTTAAGTAGGGGTTTTCTCTAAAATCAGTGTTATGTACAATTATTTTCTTTTAAGGCAAAATTAAAAAAAAATATAGGTCTATATATTACTGTGTTATTACTCATAAAATAATACTTATGATACTTTTTCTTTACAAATTAGATTAATTTGTACAATTTAATAATGTTTTTCTGTCTACGGATTTCCTCTAGGAACAGTGTTACATCCATTTCTTTTCTTAAGAAAAATTATGTTCGTCTTTGACTGCGGAAAATGAAAAATGTAACATTTATTTTATTCCGTTTTATGCACGGAACCACAGATTAGAGGTAACAACTGAAAGTGTGAGTGAGCCTGTGTATCCCCCTGTATTTCCCCTTGGCGTAGTCATGACCTTGCCAGACCAAATTATCCTTGACCTTTACCCCGTCTTTTGTGATAGGAAATAATCTTTTTCAATTCAGCTTCGCAAGTATAATTGAATACCAGGAAAATTAGATTTGTGGCCAAGTCGGGTCAATCCACTTCTAGCGTTGATCGAATATCACTGCTCTGTCTAATACAGACAACATTAAGTTAATTGTTCAACTTGCAACTTAATCCGTTAAGCTTTTGCTGACTACGCCATTATTCACACCAAAATTAAGTTAGTAATTTATCGCGTAGGAAAACCTTCACGCTTTTATGATTGTTTGTCTGTAACAATTTTTTCCAGAACGTATACAGATTTGACAGTTAAATTTGACATTAGTTATAGAGCTAATTTGAACTTAACAAAAATAAAATTTACATTTATTCCTATAATAGCAATAATCTTATAATAATAAATGACAAATTATTCTCCGGAAGGGATCTAAGGATTTTCTTGAAACTTTGACATTAGGGGTTTACATACGAGAAATTCATGCTCAACGTCTTATTTTTGGAAATATGTATTTTCCAACTAATAATTGTCGTTAAGGGATTTTTTCAACGCCTAGAGTAATTTTCTCGAGAATTCATTATATTTATGGGTGGATTTTCCTATCCTTGAAATACTCGTAATAGTCCGGAAAAAATTTAATATTTAGCAATAATAAAGTAAAAAATTGTGCAAATATATACCACAAATAATGAACATCCATCATTGCACATTCTAGACAACTGATAATTCCAACATGACATTTTAATAAAAAAATTATAAATATACTATTATGTTTTGTTTGTTTAATATAGGCCATGTTTGTCGACCTACATGAAAAGTAAAAAGATTATTAAATTTCCAGATTTCATTAAATTCACTTCCAATTTTTAAGTTTGTACATTTTAGTGCATGCTTTTGTATTGTTATGTAAACAAAATGTAAATAGTAGTATAAAAATCATTTCCTTAAAAAAAATATATTCATTAAAATTCTAATAAAGCACTGCTTGGTATTTCGGTACTATTATATTACATGGGCGATTGTTTTTTTATCGAGCAACAATCACATTATGAAATCCAAATAAGTAAGATAATATTATAATTATAATATTTGCATAATTGATTTCTTGGTAGCACAATTGATATTTGTAAACAATGTAAGTGATTTAGAAAACAAAAACCGTTCTCTACGCGTGCGCATTGCTATTCCAAATAAAGCCAACGCGGGTGATAAAAGTTACAGCCACTGCCATATTCATCATACCACCCACAAATAATATCTGATACGCTGAATACATAATACATGGACTTACCACACACGTTCACTAGGTGGCTAAATTGCTGAACCGATTTTAAAATTTCACCGACAATTGGACCATAACACACTTTGTAAAAGAGCTAATTTTGTCTCGTAAAGATGTACGATTGTCACAGACGAGTCTTTTTTAAAAAGCGTGATTTAAATTGTTTACCTAATTTGGCGTTTGGAAATTTGAGTTTTTAAGTTAAACAACGTTTGTACTAAATAAAGTCAAAGTGACTGAATTAAAGCGATATCTTAAGAACCTCAGTGAAATTCAGCTTGTAGATTTATGGTACCCACTAGCAAAATTAATTTACCGTATCTCCGTCCACGAGAAGGCATATGACGAGAACCTGCGGGCAAACTTATTGCATTTATTTATGTTTGCTTTAGGTCAAATATTACATTAGTTTAGCAACTTTACGAACACATAATATTAAATCATCAATTCACTACAACTAAAATTCAAATATAAAAATTCAGTTTAACAACATTCTTAACACCATTAAATTACGTAAATATTACAAATTAATATGTCAAATAAATTTTACTCGCTCAACATTTACTTAGAAGTAGGACAGAGTGAGCATTATCTTCATTGGCGATTTGCATATTTCCAAAATACAAATAAGTGGAAACCACATAAGAAAAGCTATTGCCGTACTGTTTTGCAATGATTAATCGACTGTAACAAAGGATTTGTTTAAAAATATTTCAGGGAAAAATATGTTTCAAGTTGTCATTACTGTATACAATGGTATTTATAACGGCAACTAAAACTAGTTAACGAAAAGAAAATTTGGAAAAACTCAACAAATAACAATCATTACTTGTTTCAACTGTGAGTAATAATAATTAACAATAAAAATAAAACTATTTCAAATCTTAAAATTAGTTACACGGGAAAAACTAAATAGCGTCGTAAACTTAAAACTAATAAATACGGAATAGGCCTAACTTAAACTTTGGGTATAAAATAAAACAATAATCAAACCTCGAACAGTAACAAAATAACAAAAATATCACAACAAAAAATAAAACAAACATTTAAAAAAAAATATAATTATTAACCAGATTTTTGTATTAAAATTTGTACTGGTGATGATAACGCCTTAAAAATAAAGAATAATAATTGGAGGTGATAATGCATAAAATGTAGGCGACGTGAAAATATGTACTGTATATGTATGTTTTATTTAGGTTTTGTAGGTTTGTTTGACACGGGACCTCGAAGGACGTCAGACTCTCCATAATTCTATACTGATTTACGAAGAGATAGCTTTTATTTTTCTATGAACGCTTGATTCTAGAATTGTACCGGAAAATATTTAAATATTTTCGCATTGTCAGAAAAGTTCTAAGCTTTAAAATTTCTTTGTTAATTTGAAAAACATAAAAAGCCTCCAACGCTCGATTATTAAGGTTTCGTACATAAAAAGGAAAAATACATAGTCACCATCACTAATTAGCCCGTTTGTCCGTCTGTCACAACCGATTTTGGCGCTGTAGAAGTACGACAATAAAATAGTTATAAACCATGATAATCCATGTATACAATAATCAAAAAAATACTTTTACTATGACCAATACAGTAGCCCGACGATTGGTTACCAGTGACTGCTAAAATTTGAATGTTATTAAAATAGTAACCAAAGCTAAATAAAAACGTTAAAAAGTATCATAAAGTTTTATTATGACTCGGAAAGTCCGAAACGTAAAAATGTCTGTATTCGGGACCGCGAGGGACGTGCAGCTTCTGCACTCTCCGTGTGGGGAAATTTCAATGAATTCTTTACAGATATAAAAGAGATCTTAATTCTAGAGTAGTAACGGGGCAATTTAAAATATTTTCATGTTATCAGAAAACTGATTGGCTCTTGTATTTATCCGTTTACTGGTTTAGTGGACATAGAAATCCCTCGACGGTGTGTAGTTTTCTGTCTATGGTTCTGCATATTAAAAAGGAAAGGGTACTCTTATAGGATCTCTAGTTTGTCTGTCACAACCTAACAGACGAACGAACTACTGTACCTTAAAAATAATATAAGAGCCAAAAACAGTATTTATTTCCTTTGTTAATGTCAAAGTTAAACAAATTTAAACCAAAATAACTCGAAACCATGTAGGGATTTTACAAACCCAAAGTATCAAGAGTCAAGAAACTTACGTTTCCTTCGTCGAATGAGAAATAATAAAAATAAAAAATGTTCTCAGCCACAGGGCTATATACTATATAGCCCTGTCTCAGCCACCTGTAATCGTGGACTGTACTGAATCATGTTGGGAGAGCAACAATCACTCTTCTGCAACAATGCGTTAAAACAAACACACAAATTGCTGAAGTGATGTGACATTTTTGCACTCAAACATTGTTTAGATGTAATACGATTCCATGGTAATATTAGCGCAAGAAATGATTTTTCGTAATACAAAATATTTTATAAAGAATATCTGATGTCTGTTTTTTTTCACAAAATGTATTTATAACACTAGTTACACTGTAAAATATCACTCAGTTTCATTAAAAAATATAAATTGTTTTATTAGAAACAGAAACTTTTGGCGCAAGTCATAAAGACAACTTTTACAACTTTATTGAGCCATATTAAAAAAAAACATATCCGGAAATAATGCTTAACAAATCAGTAGTAATCAAAATCCATGAAGTAGTTTTTATGGATAAATCGATATAAACAAACACATACATTCCTTCTTTGTAACATAGTGTACATAGGAAAATCATAATCGTGTTTTAAAATGTTAGAATTTTCATTTTTAATCTGCATTTCCACAAGGATGGAGTTGCGCTAATACTGTTCCACAACTGTTACAGTGCCTAACTTTTTAACAAATAATTGTAATTATTTAATTTTACAATCAAACTATTTCTCTATAATATAATCCAGATTTCAGTTTGCTCTCAAGAGAACAGGACTTGCTACTGCGCTTGCGCGCACAAAGGGCGCCTAACACACACCGTAACACCTCTTGGGCCAGTTCCAACATCTGACTCATTGCACTGTGTTGGGAGCGCGCTCAGCTGTTATACAACACCTGGTTTGTACTGTAAGATGCTTTCACTTGGAACAGTTTGATGGTATAAACAATAAACACCAGAGTTAAACTCGTAATCGGACAAAATAAATATAGCTGATGAAAATAGCGCCTTCTCCTTTACGTCGGTTGGCTTATTCCAGTACGTCTTGTAACAGTTTGAGCTAGAAATAAATTGTACCCTCGCTAGTTTGCATAACCAAATTATTGTGGTTTTTCAATCTCAGTAAAAAAAATTAAGTTGCACGTTAATTCAATTATTTATTTTGTAAGTTAATATAATGGTAACAACTTACCATAGTCAGTAGTCACTTGTCGTATTTTTAAAAACAACGGCCGTTTCTGCTATTCAGCCATTCTCAAGTTATTGTAGAACATCCTCCGTTGTCATAGAAACACTTAACACAAACATTTAAATAAATTAATTACACGAGAAATACATTTAATAAAAACTATGTCCGTTGGGCCCACTGATCCGCACTAAACTATTGCTTATCTAAGACAAGCAAGGACTTAGGCAAAATGTTTGTGGTGAAAGTCTTTAAAACAAAGTACACTGTTTTAGTAGTCACAGCATTTTCAAAATTATGCTTGCATTTGAAAATTTTGAGAAATAGACCACTATTTTCGCAAAATATGCTATTTTAAGGCACCAAATTTGAATCTATAAATATTTTCTCGAGATTCTTGCAATTTATTTAGTGCTTATGCATAACAAAATAAGGCCGCCATTAATAAAATGTTAAGTGCTTACAGAGGTATACTCGAGCGCCTTACTAATGCAATAGCACACGGTCAGCCTTCTCAAGGTTGACTTCCCTCAGTGCATTTATTTGAGCTCAATACATTTAATCGAGTGGTATTGCACACATTTAGGATATCAAAACTATAATGTTTTTGTTTCACGGTATAGAGAGACTTATAGACGTTACTAAAGTGGGTCTAAACTTTTGTGAAAAGCTATGAAAACTATGGTCAACATTTTGATACCATCAATGTATAATGCACCCACTCCACGGTTTTTGTAATTGGTTAGAGGGTTGATTCAATATATTGAATATATTACGTATTAATGAGTATTTTTTATTAATGGCATTAGGGAATTCCCTAGATGCTGCTAACGCTCCTCCCAGTGAGCATGCGGAGGGTCTGTCCGTTTACTACGGTACTAGAGTGTGTAACTTGCCCTTCAGGAGAAGTCGGCGCATCACTCTTGTGCCTATGTTCGGTTCAGAGTAACTTGCACTTGGGGGGAGGGAGGTGTTTTAGTGGGTACTGGAGGACCTAGCCCCACAGTACCTTCTCTAACGAGAGATCTGCGTAAGAGTATTCCACCACCTAAGAGAAAAAATACATAAATGTAAACATTTTGGGACGACTGACAGTACTGTACCCTCGGTGCGCCCGACATGCTCTCTTGATGCCCTTAGACTTATAGAAACGGGTAACTTCAGTGAACATCTTCTTGTACAGAAAAAATATTATCAATATTTTTCCTGTGCTTATAAGCTTAGGCTACGCCAATTTATTGTGTGATATTTTTGCCAGTGTTTTAGTTGAAAGGAAAACACTTAAGGCAGGTCTTAAAAATTTGACCTTTTATCATATTTGCATATAGTTGTCATACTTGTACTAAATCCCACGCGTATGAATTAAGTATAGAATCGTGAAAGCAATTCGTGCACATTATGGCGTGGATGTAGGCTAGGCTGTGGTAAACAATCGCCTATTGTACTTATTGGGCTAATTACTGGCTTGGCGGTTGTTAGTAATAAAGGGGAGTGCGAATGCCTTAATATTTATAACCCCATAGGGGGGTTTACAGAACATTTTCTGATGATGTTTTTTCGTTTACACCACCACGACCCAACCAAGCTCCTCACAAAGAGTAAACACATATATTTCTTCGGTTAAGTTGACCACAGCAATCAAACTGGGTTAACCAGAATACAGACGGCCTGGTCACGTGCTATTTACATAGAACTAATGAGGATAGGAAGAAATGCATCAGTGTTGCCAACAGAGCGGCAAAAGCCGGGATACGCGCGTGTCTCAGTTTACAACCGTCTCACTTGGCCTGACGCGCCCAGGAAGTAATGTCACGGAGGCTTAACTGCGCACAGATTATGGTAATTTGCTCTACGCTTCAATTGAGATAGAGATTTCTGGAATAAGTATAGGGCGATTGATTCGGATGTTTGGGTTATTTAACCACAATGTGTGGAGAACACGAGCTGGCAGTGTGTGCTACGGCAGGGGTTTACAATTGATTCTCAAAAATTTGTGTGTGCACAGCGGCATCTCTCGGGTATGACAAGGGCATTGCCACAGTAGGACATGTGTAAATTAAAAAAAAAACTCCCCCACAAATATGTGTATATCACAAAATGTAGGCCTACTAAAATACTTAGTTGCCAGCTAATTGTAAAATCTATACAGTGAATGATAAAATAAAAATGTTATCTAGAACATTATTATGTTATTATGTTCTCAATGTATTTGTTTTACTCAGTGCCGTCCGCTTCAGAGACGAGGCGTTCAATTTAACAACGTTTAAGCAAAGAAACAACTCAAAAAAATACTAGCAATTTAGTTAGACGATAACGTCTTTATTGGCACAGCTCCCTCTTTCTGCATGCCTTTATATTAATGGACCACCTTCAGACACTTCCATTTGCTTTTTTAAACCGTAAAAAGTAATCTTCATAAAGCCTCCCACAAGTCAACCTAATTATTCATTTTAGTTTAATTTTGCTAGACTATAGCCCATCTTAGAATTGTAGCCAAGTTCCGCCAATGTATGTTTTATTATTAGTTTACTATTTTAAAATAATAATAATAATTAACCATGGTACACTGCAAACAATTTTTAAACCAAAACTTAACATACGTTTCTTATTTCAATTGCCTAAAACGTATAGGGCCTACCATTGTGTTCGGAATGTGCTGAGAATTCAAATGTTGTATATTTTTTTCTTACTGCTGAAAAATGGCTGTAATTAAAACTATTACCCTATGACTATTTATACTATACTATACTTTGATCGCAATAGAAACACTAGCTTTGCAGTGTGAACAAAACGTAATTAAAAAAATTTCGGAAATATATTGTTGGGCTAAAACTCTAGCATTTAATTTTTGGACTTCATTTTTTAGTTTTTAAGGAAAGGTTTTTTAGTATCTAAGTTTAAAACACAAATTTTACTAAGAAACATTACTTTTGAAAGTTCTACAAAAGTTTTATTATTTTGATTATTGCGGGTAAAGTATATTGTAACTAAACAAAATAATCTGAACCGAAAACCTCATTTAAATGTGAAATAAATTATAGAAAAGTTTACGTTACAAATTAATTATTTTTACGTTTTTCGAAGTTTTTTGTCTGAAACTCCTGATAGTCGGATCTAGGATTAAAAATGCTTGTTTTCATCAAACTTCATTTAAATACTAGCAACGATCTTTGAATGTTTTCAGATCTTCTAAGAAATAGATCAGTTGACACAAATAAATAATTTGTAACAGGTAAAAAACAACATTATTTTGTTTAAAAATAGTTTTACTTACTTTCTACAGCTTTTCAAAATTAGGGATATTTCTGTACGATACGCTTCTCTCCCATTTTCACTAGTATGTTTAAACAGTTAAAATAATGTTGGTGATAAACCTTCCTGCTGAAATGCCATGTTTAAGAAATGTCAAACAAAACTGTACTATAAGACGACATCACGCCTTGAAAACACGGAAACACTTTCTTTCCAAGAGTACATACATTTCGTGAGAAAGAAATTACTGTCGTTTAGTGATAAGCAAAAATAAATAACTTCTTAATGAAGTTTAAGTGAACATAGCTCTATCATGTCTGCATTATTTATGCGCTCGTTCGCGTAGCCTGGAGACAATTATAACTAAAATTAAAATTAAATAATGTGACTTCCTCTAAGGGACTCTTTCATTTTAGTTTTTAATTACGCTAGTACGATCTCTAGCGCGTGCCGTTAGTGTTGGAGTCGTACAACGGTTGATACGTTTTTAAGATTAATTTTTAAAAACTCATCTGCTTCGCCAAACTATTTATTTTCCATAAAGTGAGATCATTTTGCAACACATAAAAGATACATAAAGGTAAATAAATAGTTACTGGTATTCGGTTTACCTGCGATAAAAGTTGCTAGTACGCTCAACAGTTTTTAAATATTCAATATCATACGACCATATTTTAAATGACCGCCATTTTGAATGGAAATGTTGAAAATAATTGATTATTTTCTTTTACTTTATGCTAAAAAAATACGTGTACGATTTCAACTTAGCTATATCAATTATTTTATTGGAATAAAAACTGAAAAGTAAAAATCTATAGGCTTATAAATGACAGCTGTTTAAAACTAGCTACAATTGGACATTTTAAAACGATATTGTGAATTTTCTTTGGTCTATATTTAAACGTATTGGTAAAAAATATATAAAGTAGTATATTTTTTGAAAATATTATTTTCAATCAACTAGACTGAGAACTTGATGGACTGAGATGCCGAGTGAAGACACTCTGTATTCACAAAACCCATTCCAAGAAGAAACAAGTCGTTATGGACTGTTTGGTCAGTATTATCATAAATTAGTTGAAAATCCAGTTGGTCTCACGATTGCTACCGAAGTTGAGGACTAATGAGGAGGAAGAGAGGCGGTACCCTACGTGCTGTAAGACCACATAGCCTCTGCGATACTCCATAATGATCCTATACAACGTGACCGGTCACCACAATCCCTCCCTGGGCTACTCTAACCTTACTTTGTTTTGAAAATACAACATTATCAGAGTAAAGCTGTAACTCCACACACAAAGTTGTCAACTCTACCAACTGCTTACATTTTTTTTTTTTTAATTGAAATAATACACATATAGATTGATAGAACATAACTTGAACACAATATATCGCAACTAATACGTTTATTTATTCGAACGCATTTCAACGGCAACGTCATCTTCAGTGAAGCATGAACTACAGTAATCAAACTATATCTGGCGTCTGGCATAACCGAGCGACAACTCTCCCTCCCCGTCCTTTCGTAAACCTAATTTTCGATTTCCTTATAAAATAATATCAGGTACCTTCTGCTTCGCTCGTAGATATAAATAAATTGATGAAAAGAATATCGAGTAAATGCATTACACAAATTTCAAAAAACTATTTCAGATCGAGTTACCTAGCCCAAAAACTCATTTTGCGTTTCGTCCAAATCGTTGTTTCCCATTTAAGCCTACATAAGCAGCTTTGAAAACCAGTAAGTTTTCTGCCATTTTGTAATTCATAACTCCCGAAAGAACGTGAAAATAAAAAATTAGGGTTTGAGCATTTTACATATTTGAGATATTTTACACAAGTTATTGGTTAAGAATATTTTTTAATAGGCTATTGGTTAATATTTTTCACCTCAAACGCAAATAATCTAAATGCAATTAAGTTATTTTTCTACCCATTTATAACGTAAGCGTAATACGTGCCAAGTTTCAGGTCTATAGCCACATAGCAAGTATGCGAATTATAATTGACTTTATTTTATATCTTCTAAGAATATTATGCACCAAATTTCAGCTCTTTATCTTGTAGGAAGATAGTGGAGTTCATATTTTTAGAGTATAGGGGTAGTTATCCCCTAAGATTTACAAAATAAACATAAATAGTGAAAATTTGTAAATAGGCAGCAATGTGTATTAAAATAATATATACAATTCATGTTCATCTATCTATATATATATATATATATATATAAGCCAAAACCCACTGACTCACTGATCACGTTTTCTCAAAAACTACTGAACGGATTGGAACGAAAATTGGTATGTAGCTTCCTTTAGGGCCGTAGGTGCTCGCTAAAAAAGGATTTAAAAAAATTCGAAATCTTAGGGGGGTTTAGGGGGGGTCAAAGTTACTGAATCACGATTTCTCCAAAACTACCAAACGGATTGGAATAAAATTTGGTATGTAGCTTCCGTAGGTGCTCGCTAAGGAAGGTTTTAAAAAAATTCGAAATTTTTGGGTGGAGGGGTCATAGTACTAAAATACCCATAAGAAATACATAGTATAATATATTTATTGATATATATTTTTGGTTAGTATACATTTAACTTTGATTTGTTTATCCGTGCAAAGCCGGATCGGGCCAGCTAGTTAAAGTATATAAAACCTAGCCTAAAGTTTTATTTTCTTAACTGTTTAATTTGCATGCGCGTTACTAACGTGCTATTATAATATTGCTCTTCATTAAATTTGGCAACGCTCTAATTGTTTATGTCGATATTTTGTTAGATTTCGACAAATATCGATCGGTTGAGTGGTTTAAGTGTTCTATGGAAATTATTGGTTTTTTATTAAGATACATATCTATCGTTATATCTTTTATATTTAGTTTACGACAGTTACTATTTGTCTTTTTGGTGCCAGTGACATGTATAGTTCCTTTAGTTTAGTCCAAACCTAACCAAAATGGCTCAGCTTTGACCTGAATTCTATGCGTTTTCTCTCTCAAAACTCCTATAATATTTGTCAAGAGAGTGTTGCCTGTCTAGTTTCAGAATATGTAAAAAATATTTTAATTTTCCATGAACTCTTAATACACTAATAACATTCTCCATCTGTCCATTCTTTTTTTCTTGCCCCAGTCTTATTGCTCATCTTCAGCTGTGACAAATCTCTAGCCTAAAGGTTCTGTTACCTATTACGCAATCCTATTAAAAACTTCACTGGATGAGTTTCCCATTCACGATACTTTCAAATTCTGCCATTGAACGCAATTACAGAGTCTAGACAAACCTCATCGTTTTATTGTAGTTAGTCACATATCGTTAAGAGCGTACTCCAAGTCTATTGTACCTCAGAACAGCTGTTTGTGTTACAACACGTGTGACATATGCATAGTACCAGATGTCACCGACAGATAGGGCAGGATAGGGGTAACTTCTATTCACAGCTGCTAATTGTATGCGAGACCCCAACATAACCTTTATTGGATTAAATTAAAGGATACATTCATATTGTTAAATAGCGGTATGAACTAATACACTCTACTGAATAGCTTCTTTATACAGTGTTTACCAGAATAGCTTATATTATTTAAACGAAGGCATACATGGATCCGAGGCTACTAACCTATAATCAATTTAAGTATTTGGCTTCTCTAGACTATTTTCAGAGGACGTCCCATAACTATTTTAATGTAAGCATAAGCCAGTTTCATAACAAATTAAGTGCTGTTTCAATAAAAACATTCCCTCAAAAAAGGTGGACCTATACGAAATTATGTCTATTTCAATTTTTTTTAATTAGTACAAGTTAAAAAATAACAAAACGTGTTCAGAAGCTCTAGTTTTTGTTGTTGTTGCGAATTTCCTTTGTTTTACAATAAATAGATTTTTTAGACAGCTTAGTTAAGCCCTAGGATCGGTGTAGAATTTCCCTTTTCAGCAAGTATTCGTTTAAAAATTGGAAAGTCCTTTTGAAGACCAAGAACAGGTTGTGCAGAAATCATAGCACCAAACTTCACCAGGTCTAACTACTGTAGGTGAAAACAAATAAAATTAATTATGTAAACCTGTCGTCCTATCTTGCTTAGTTCTCTATCTGTATGTGTTTTTACAAAACAAATTCCCACCATTATGATTTGAGATATCATCATAGTGTTAGTAATCTACAAGTTCAGAAAATATAATTTCCAATTTCAAAATGGCGGCTAGTTAAACTTTTTAAAGCCTAACAAATTGAAAACTAGCAATTTCATTAAAAAAAATATTAATAGACATAAAAATAACCTATTTCCATACAAAAATAATTTTGGGTTTGATTGAATTCATGTTATTCAGTAACTAATTACAGAGGAATTAAGGTTTTTGCAATGTAGGTTACTGTTTGGGGAGTGCAAGCACTTAAAAGTCGCGAACATTTGACGATTGACGCATTCACGGGAGATTTTCATTGGGAAATCAAGTTAAACCAATTATTAGGCACAGTGTAGGTAGTCTAGGTAACAATGCAGGCTTAAAATTATAAGATATCATTTTGGATACAGACCTAAACTAGTTCATATTTATGGAAATTTAATATATTTTGAGACCTGAAAATACTCAACACAGCAATAAGTAACCAAAACAACGCATTGAAATGCTGACAGAATTCAATTTCGCATGTAAGAAATAGGATATAGTAAAACAAAGCTACGTTGACAAATAAAAACAGCTGTGTAAAATTTTAAAAAACCATACAAAATACGAATTTCCAATTACAAAGATGTCCGCCATTTTGTATTTTGGTGTCGCTTATTTTGATGTTTAAGTACATGAATAGTGATTAACAAGCGCAAACAATTAGAGAAGGTGGTACTCTCTGTATACGTGTATGTGATCAGATAAATTAACATTTTAAATACCTTCTGATAATAGTATAAATCGTATAAGACACTACGTTGAACTCCCTGAATTAAAGGTATACACAATCCAACAAATTTTTGTTTTTAAACCCATTATTTATAACAAGAAATATGCATAGCGAAATTCTTGTTAAACTAGTAGTTTAAAATTAGATTTCTGAATGTTTCAGATTTGAAGATGACCAACTTGTTGGAAAGAGACGCTGGCTTCTGTTCCGGCGAAGACGACGAAGATCTGGACACGGATCTGCATTCTCCAACTGACGCCAGTGAAGATAGTGTAGACGTTAAAGTGAAACCAGTCAGCCTACGGGGAAGTTGTAAAAACAAAAGAAAATGCATAGAACCACGAAAAGTCGGCGAAGAAGTGAAACGAAGAATGATCGACTTTAGAGACGCTACGGAAACCAATCTTTCTAATCCTTTCCGCCCTTGGAGTCATCAACCGCCTACTGGGTATCTAGTACCTTCCGGTTACCAACCTGACTGTCGCGGTCAAAGTTCCGACCAGGAAGAACCGTTATCGTTAGTTTTAAAAGACAAAGAAAGACCTAGTGTGTTAGAAAGACTGCAACCTCCAAACTGTCCTCAACAAGTAACACGATATAACCCTCAAGATGTTGTAAGAATTCAAGAACCTATTAAAAGACCTGTAGATAGTGAGTACGAATCTCGATTGATCGAAATCGAAGACTCGAACGATAAGCAAAGATCGTTTAGTGTAGAATCGTTAATAGGAGATCGGCAATGTTCCTCCTCTACACCGTCTACGTCGTCTGCGGGTGATAAAAGGAAAGGTGCGTTACATCCGCAACAGAGGAACTACAAGAACATGACGAGAGAACGTAGGATTGAAGCCAACGCCAGAGAACGCACCAGAGTCCATACGATTAGCGCGGCCTTCGACACTCTACGACGTTCCGTACCGGCTTACTCCCATAACCAGAAGCTTTCTAAACTCTCCGTCCTCAGGATCGCTTGTTCCTATATCCTGACACTGTCCAGAGTCGCCGGTTATGATTACAGCGCCGACCAGAGCGCTCCTTCACTCTCGGAATGTGTGAAGAATGTTTCTAAAACGATCCAGATGGAAGGAAAATTAAGGAAGAAGAAAGATGAATAGACAAAAACTGTTATTTGTTACTTAAGTATAAGGTTCCTCGTAATATAATTACAATAAAATACTATTTTGTAAACTTTAAAACATAGATAATCGGTGAAATACTGTGAGGTTCTAATATATCACCGTACAAAGTGTAACAACACCACACGTGCAAAGAATTAGTTTAGACAACTGTTTCAACTAAAACCCCACTATCTATCTAAAGATTCTAAAGTAAAATCTGTATTCAAAACCAGTGCCCCAAAAGGCAAATGTGTGGAGGTTGGGGTCATTTTTTAAAAATATTCAAATGTATACAAGGTAGAGAGGTACATCACTTGTAGTTAGGCCTATATTATAAGAGAAACAAAGGTTTGACTTCTTGGTCCCGTTTCAAGATAAATATAAAAGCAATAAACAAATTTAAATGTTAGCATCCAAAGCATGTACAAAACGTAAACATTTTGTTTTCGATCGTTATTTTTAAATGGTTTGAGGTATGACCACAATTGAAACTTTAAAATATTCTGCTTTAAAATCACTTCAGTTTGATATCCAACTCGATCTAAATTGCAATTGGAAATGTTTTAGATATGAAATTTTTCATTTCCCCGAAATTGGACATTGTTTGAAAGAGTACATAATTATCGATGGTTGTTAAAGTGTGTACTTCTAAGAATAACCGTTTAATGATAGTAAATAAAAACTATAACTGTTTACGTTTAAGGTTGCCATCTTGGAACAGGACCAGTAAAAAAATGTAAAATCCTTTATTTTTTAAAGATCTTTAAATGAACTCTCCACTTACGTTTACATTTTAAAACGCTTCAAAAACTACGTCTATTCCACAAAATAAGCCTTTTGGTGCACTTTGAAAACAAGTGTCTAAACTGATTCGTTTGCTCTCTATACTTACTGCTTGGCGGGTCTGTTATTCTCTGTATAATATTAAAACTTAAATGTTATGACGTTATTCCTGAATATGTTATCTTTAGAACTTATTGTTCCCAGGTCGAGTATACAATTGTAACAGAACACCAAACTGTAATTTGCTCAAGTACATGTTCGCTATAGAATTAACGCTGTATATCACTGTACAACAATTATGATACAGCTTGATAAAAGGATGTTTCGAGGGCTGAATCGCATTATCGCTAACTAGACTAACTACCAACATTTCTGGTCTATTGATGCTCCGTTACGAATGTATTCTTGGCCTAAAACTGACGACTTGGGTAAACTGTACTGATATTAAAAGTGAGTTTTAAGGGAATCCGAATGCTATTATTTAGCCATAATATTAAAACATTATCACAGATATTTCATAAACCACTTAACCTAGAACTAGTTTTTTTAAATTTATTTGAAAGAGTGTACCTTCTGTTTATTACCTACAGATTTATTTCATTGCAAACAAAATAATATTAATTTTTCAACAATCTAAACAAAAAATGGTTACTTTTAATATAGCCTACAACATTTATGTAATTATATACATTAATACTGTAGTAAGAATATGCAAAACATCCCAAACAGATCAGGTAACTAGTCATATCCCGTCAGCAAGAAAACCACCGTTTTTTTATTTCCGCCCTCCTTCCCTCTAACCTCATATATGAAAAGTTATAGCCGAGATTCGAATTAGTAATCTTTTTAACAGGAAAAGACTGCGCTGGCCAATCGGCCAAGACTAGCCCTATAAAACCGATGAACTAACAAATCTTTATTACAAGTAGGCCTACCATCTAGGAGTGGTTACAGCAAACTAGCTTGGTTTTTATCTATCCTGAATTTGTATAATTCGTAGAGGTAAAGAATGCTGTTATATTGCCCATTTCGCCTCTTCTACTCTCGTTATTATATTCCATACTGTAAGAAGCCAATATCTCAACAGCGCATAGTCTGAGTTTTTGTTTTATTTTTCTGAAAGTTAATGTTTTACTTTATACTTGAAAGTAGTGGTGAAAAATCTTAAAATCAACCAAAAAAATGTGTTCCCCGTTTGGACTTCTTTTAAAAATTTGTTGTTGTTTTTTAAAGGGTGCAATACAAGGACGAAATAGTTCCAAACAGCATCTTTAGTCTTAGGAACATTTCATCGAATTTTGAGGTAATTTACTGGAAATTGTTCATAAACATCTAAACTTTAGTCCATAGATTACATAAATGTCAAATTAATTTGTACTAAAGATATTCGTTTATAAAGGTGCACCACCCATCACAATGTGAACCCAATCGTTTTAAAAAATAACTCTATTCAAGTTTTCAATCAAATTAATGTTCTTCAGGTAATAATTAATTTCAGGTAATAGTATTAAATAGTATAAATGTATTAAAATTCTAAATTCTGTGTTTTTCTTCTACTTTATGCCTGTTTAATTAATGATTACGGGGAGTAGCGTATGGCGGAAGTTAACCGAACACCAAAACTGCCTCAACGCCGAATCCCTGAATGGGAGTGTTTAACCACTGCACCACCCTGATTTATTTTATCTAAAATCACCCAAATAATAATTGTTACCATTACAAACTAAATCTGGTCGGCCATATTAGACAAAGATTTAGGAGGTCGGAAATTTAAAATTATAAAAGCCGGGACCAGGTAAAAGTATTAGACAAAAATTAAATTTGAATTTTACACGTGGTACAATCATCCAGAAGTATAGGCTTTGGATAGGCGAAGAGTGAGTCACACATGAGTTTGTATGTTTTTTGGGGGATAAGTATACCTAAAAAAATATTCTAAAACGCGCCTTTACCATCTCTCATTTCGTGTTTTTCCAATAACTACATATAATTCAGATAAAAATACCAAATTTCAGATAACGGATTTAAAGTGGCAGAAAATTAAGTTTTGTAAAGCAGGCAAGTTTTCAGTAGTTTAAATGTTTAATGGTGTTTAATAAAAATGCTTAAACATTAAAGCTATTTCGCCATACAACATACAACGCTAGTTTGAAGGCCTATTCACTTTAACGACAATGCAGCTAAACAGAGTGAGTCAGAAGTTTACTAAGTACAGGGTATTTGAAAAAAACAATGGAATATAATTTTTCTCAGCTGAATCTTTCGTACAGGATATAACAGACCACCAGTGCGTTAGGCTTGTGAATTAGTTTTCACTGCAAAAGACATATTTTGACACATGAAGTGAAGGTAGCTTTCGAAGAAATTTCGAGTGTAAATATAGGTCCACGAATGATACATCATTTTAATGGTTCATTAACGAAGAAACATATTTTTTGTTTTAAAATTTTATTTACTAACACTGGATGGTTTTACTCTCAGAACTCAAAATTTTTACCAAACATTCCTAATGATAGACCCCTTTTAAAGTTTCAAACAGTGACCAACTTTTGACATTTTACCTACATAAGCTTTCCAATATAAACATGTAAAATTTCTAAGATATGAAAAAGCCCATATTTAAAAAATTTCAAATTGTAATGTAGGCCGATTGAGATATCAAATTAAAGGATTTGAAGCTGAACATTATTCGTATTTTAACTTTGGTATTATCTAAAAAAAGTTTTTTTTACGAAATTAGTTTTTTTACATTTTGCATACCTCCTTTTTTTTGTAATTTCTTCAAACACCACCCAACACCGACTTTCGAGCACTGGTACTCGAATAAATATATTCCTTAGTTTCTTTAAACTAAACACTATGTGGGAAATAGTGTTGCTGCAATTGAAACCAAGTTTATAAACTTATTCGTTTGCTCGTTATTCGTACTGCACTTGTTGCCTGCGTACACTCTGTATAAAGATTTGTTCCGCTGATATCTGTTCAAGATACGCTTTCCTCTGAAATAAAAACTGGAACTGAATTTAAAACTTTACGAACTTCAGAAACTATAATTTTTAAAAATCATTTCATCTGAGAAATAGTAGAATCGAATTTGTTGAGTTAATTTTGTTTATCCATTTCAAGTTTTTTTAAACTGTGTTTACAAAATATTGTAACAAAATAGTAACACATAACATAAAATAATTGTATCAGTTAACAAATGCTACATTCAGATATAAGTTCAGTTCATTTCTGAGAAAAGTGTATCTTTATGGCATTATGGAATAACTGAAGTAACGTCCTTGTCTTGGGTTTCATAATCAAAAGTTGCTATCGAAATCGAACGCAAACATTATTTTGTAAACTAGTTCTTCTTCTTTATCTTTCAGCGCCCATGGGGCCGCTACAAACAAGTGATTTGGTTGTGTTTTTATTATTTTTTTAGAATTTATAATTGTAAATAAACTATATTTGTTAATTTATGGAAAAATATTGTAAAGAGGTTTTATTTTTGTCTTATTTTTAACAGTTTTTATTTCCCATGACGGAAACTCGTAGTGTATTTTGTTTTATGTATATATTTGTGAAATACAATTATAATGAAGAGTACAAGATATAAATATATAATAAAAAAGCTTCTTAAATCTATTTATGAACTGTGTTTGTATTTATTCAATTGTTGTGCGCACTTAATATCCAAAAGCAGAACTGCAGGACGAAAGGTCAAACTGTACAAGACCAATAGTAATATATAGAAACGAAAAATTGTTAAGGTTTTTGAGAAGGTTGTTTGGATCAAAAAGATAAGGCTATTTTATTATATACAGGAATACGGCAAGTGTAAAAATAATTTTATTAAATAATATACTAAGTAAGGTTCGTTCTAAAGTAGCTGACATGAGTTGAGCGAATTTCCAAAATTAAGTTCATATGTTTTAAGGGTTCAAAACCAACTATATGGGAAATTGGTCTATTCACGAAGGCGATGAATAGCTGCTTGCGTTTGCAAAATATATTAGTAGAATTTGTTTGCACCTAAGCCTCCAGCTTCGATTCCTTCGTTCCACTCGCAGCGGAAAAATTCGTTTTGCGAATTTGTACCTTGACCTTGCGGGCCTCGGGTAATGAAGTGCTTTGCTTCGCTCGCAGCGTACGAACTCGGCCTCGGATCAGAAGATGGCCCCAAGAAGATCGCCCACATGGATTTGAACCGGGTACTTTACGTTTTGGTCTATTTTGGGGAAACTAAACGAGCTATAAGATCGTGTAAAAAACAAAATGTGCAAAATAGTATCTTACATTTTTTTTAGTAAAGCCCTAAAAGGTTTCATTCTAGTACGAAAAATCTAAAAAAAATAGTTACGGTCAATAAACGTGCTTCCGGTTGTTGCACTTTTTGCTAACGAACTCAAAAGAGCGACTTAGACAACCAACGTGTGAACCAAATTTAGACTTAATCGGACTTAAAATGCGGCCGTTTGAGTGTGAAGACATATATAATTTTTAATGATACCCCAAAACGTGTTCTGGGGACCTAATCGGTGCTCATTTATTACTCCCGAACTTAAGCTAGACATCACTATAAGGGTCACTGCACAATAGCTCATCTTTCCTGTGAAAATTCACTAAAAAGGATTCGATAGATTTAGATTAATGGAGGGGGGGGGAATAATATAAGGAATTTATAATTTGTTGTCCCTGATGAACAATAGAAAAAAGTTCTGCTAACACGCCACACCGATGGAGAAGGTGGTCAGTTGTAAATGAAAAGATTGACTATTGCATTGTTCCCATAATGTAGAACCAAAATAAATTCAAAAAAATTCAATATATCTAGTATGTAACATGGTTACCATTTTACTTAACAATATTAGATTCAAGTTGAGACAAAAGGCAATTCATACAGGTCAAAACCAATGAATTAGTTTGCTTTTGGGCTTACCATTGAAAATAAATTGCAGATATATTTAAAAATAAAAATTAGTTTAATTATGGCTTTAGGCTTGACAAAAAGTTTACAAATATTTACTTGTAATTAATTTAAAACTATGTTAAAACATTATACTTTAAACAAAAGTTAAGGTTGTGAATGTAATATGTGCAAACTTATGAGTTTGCCAAATTATGAGTTTAAGGTCAAATAACGAAGGGTTTTTTTTACTTGCTTAGAGTAATATTAGTGAACTCAAAGTAAAAGCCGTGAACAATGGTTTTAGATTAGGCTACATGGTCTGTTGAAACCAAGTTGAGCGCATCTATTTTGAAGTAAACGTGATTGTGGGTTTCACTGAATTTATTTGTTTACCGAAAGAGACATCACTTTAAAATACTCATCATTGAGAAAGCACTACGCAAAACCTAGAAACTACATGCTTTTTGATATTATGACAAAGATGGCTGATTTACCGAAAATTCTAATTTACACATGGATTTTGCATTTCTATATAGCACGGGGGGGATATACCGTTATAAATATGCAACTATCCAGTATGAACCGTTTAATTGATGACCTGTGAGTTCAAAGACCTTTACTCTACAACAACTGACAGCTGATTACACTGACTGGGATCTTACTTAATGAATTTGTTGTCGTTTAGTTTAATTAAACGGCACCTAGTAGAACGTACAATGAATGAAATATTGACTCATGAAAAATTCTTATGGCAATATTCTGTTCTTTGTACATTTGCACTAGTTTATTAAAAAGGGAAAAATTGAGTGGTTGGAGCCAGCAGTGGAGAGTGTTGGATTACTGAAATAAGGGAGATCCAGGTTGTATATGGACCGCAGTTTCAAAAAGTGTTTTTTTGCACCTATAAACTATGGAATTATTTTACTATCTATACTATTATATACAAATCTAATGGTGTCTGTCTGTGTGTGTGTGTTACTCAATCACGTAAAAACGACTGGATGGATTTGAATGAAATTTGGATCATGACCTGGAATGAGATATATGCTAGGTCATGTTGAAACAACCCCTAAAACAATAAATATTTATTATTATACTTCCATTAAGCTAGAGAGCTGGAAATTTGTACATTTATTTCTTACAAGATATATATAAAAAGTAAACCATATTTGTATTTTTTAGTGTACTGCTAAGGGGTGAAATGTAATAACCCCTAAAACAATACAAATTAATTATTATACTTTCCATTAAGCTAGAGAGCTGGAAATTGGTACATTTATTTCTTACAATACATATATACTATGTAAATCATATTTGTATTTTATAGCGTGCTGCTAAGGGCTGAAAATGTAATAACAACCCCTAAAACAATAAACATTTATTACTATGCAGCGAAACTTTGGACCGTGTGCGAAGCCACAGGTACCTGCTAGTCACTTATATTGCAACGTTATGAATAGCACAAAACAAGTTTAAACTGCATCATTGGTCCTTATTAATAAAAATGATATGGTAAAAGATAATATGAATACAAATGTCAGACATCTGCTAGTCCATGTTTACAGCATTGAAAGTGCAATACCAGGATGAAACAGTTCCATACAACTATCTGAGGTTTTACAAACTTTGATCTAATTTTGATATACTGTTGCAATTTGTGGGAAATTGTTCATGAACACTTAAACTATAATTCTGTAAACAATGAACCCTGGAGAACATATGTATGAGCACACAATTAATAAAGTTAACATTATTAATTAACAGCCATTATAACCTACTGAGCCGCGAATCTTGTAACTAACCTCTTAAATTGACCGCACTTGGCATCCACACACAGAGAACCTGCTTAGACAACACTGTAGTAACTAATTAACGTGATTCACTAGACTTGAAGATGTAAAAACTTCATCTGTGGCAAAACTTTGTCGACCTAATTTAGCTGTAATTATTAATTTATGTGCTGGACATGACTCAGTAATTAGCCAGACGTTAAAATAATTACACTGTTTAGGACATTCGTTAAATAGAATAGTGATGATTCGTTTCTAGATTAAAATCTTTAGCACGTCACAATTCGTAGCTGATAGAAGTGGACGTATATTTTCCTTAAAAAAATTACAAGACCAAAAAAAACTCTTCAGTTAAATTACTTTAAAGCAGAAAAACTCGAGACGTTTTTTGTTATCTATTGATTATACATTAGAATTTTCTGCAAAGCTAACTGTTGTATGCATGTGGCGAAACCATAAAAAGGACCGCTAGTAAACAAAAGTAAGTTCAAGCAGGATCGATCTGGGCTGGGCGGCTACCTGGTGATCGCCAGGAACCCAGGAGAAAAAAATTCGTTTGGAAAGAATTTACTTTACTTGAGTTTACTGTCATGCAATTATTAGTTTACAAATACAACTAATAGTAGTAGAGATTTCGATTTACCTTACGTTTTAAGAAAAACCAACAGTTAGAGCCCCCACCTAATAGTGTAACACGAGTGGGTTAATTTAAGTCTAATCGTAAGTGGCAACACTGATTGAGACAGCTGGCAGCGACGTTTGATGTCTTAATTGGTTGGAGTTTATCTAAACTTCAACGCTCAATATCAAAACATCGATGCACAATGAAAAGGACTTACAAAAGTGGTGCAAATCTTAAAAAATAAGGAACTGCAAAGACGTGTTCTCGACCAATAACAGCTTGGTTGAACCGAAATCAACCATCGGAATCAGAACTTGAACCATTTGGCCACGAAAACGAAGATAGATGTTGACATGTCAGATGCAGATATGGTGATAATTAAGATTTAAGTAGATTTCACAGTCGTATTCAGAGAGTATAGTATAGAGAGAGTTGTTCCAGTTCTGTAGCTGGTGCTTTTAAAAAGTCTATGAACTAACAACTCAGTCTGATCTTTTTCATATTTGTTGTATGTAACTATGAAATGTATAACGACACTGCCTTGTACCCAGGTTACATCTGAAAGAGTTTTCTGGAAATTAAAAATTGTTAAAAATCGTAAAAAAAGTTTTGATAGGCCTAATCGAAATGTGCATTTACTAAGATGAAAACCACTTTTATCAAGACTCAGATAAAAATAAAGAAAGTGCTTCGTTTCACATATTACACATACCTATCAGTCCAGAAATATATATTCCCACATACTGAAGCTTATTATTACCAAATACTCCATCTTGGCAACTTCAGTCTGATGAAGGGAATTTCTGATTTTAGGTAATTATCTGCAAGATAGGTAGACATAACTTTATAAAAATTTCCCCTCTCTCTTTTATTACTATTGGGAACAATACTCATTAGGTCTTCCACGTTTTAGAGTGGGTAATAAATAAATGTGTGATCATCACGAGTCAGTCAATTTTTACTTTCTTCACCCTATACCGTTGTATATGGAGAAAGTATTGTTTTCGTCCAAATTTTCGAATTTGAATTTTTAGTGGAATTATTTGTTTTGGTGTTCCCTGAACCCAAAAAAGTGTTTTTTGGTGATGTCTGTCCGGATGTGTACAGAGCTGGAGACCATACCAACGGTCCAATTTTGATGAAATTTTGTATGTAGGTGCAGTTCTGGAATATCTCCAGGCGTTTTTTTTCATTTTTTCGATTTTTAAGGGGTTTTACCCCCCAAAAATGGCCCAAAAACGAGAAAAATCTAAATTTCTCAAAAATGGCTCTAACAATTTTGATAAAATTTGTCTTATTTGTAGCCCTTAATGTACCCTACCATATGCAAAAAATCGCATCTTTCTAAAAATTCTCGTTTAGGTAATAATAATAATAATAACTGATTTTTGGAGTTTTTGGCCAAAAAGGGGGTTGTTTTCGAAATTTTTCAAAACCTTTTTTCGTGCATCTATACAGGCCTAATTGACATGTTTGGTGCAAATTTGTTCGAAATCGATTGAATAGTTTAAATAATAATAATATAATATAATATGGATGTGTGTTACATGCATCTAATATTTTCCATGGTAACATTTTCCTACTTTTGCAATTATAAATAACCACCTCCTATGCTACTCTTGGGAAGGTATAAAGTTTCAGCTGGGAGAAAGTATGTGGCAGTTATCTGGTACCGTTGACTTATTTTGAAAATAAAGTGCATTAGGATAAAACCTACATTAATCAAACCAATCGTTCAACTGAGGAAGAAGAGAGGATTTTCTCGATTTTAAAACTTCGAAAAATGATATTAAAGTACTCCTGCAATGTACAAGTCACACTTAAAAGAATTCTTACGAATAAAATACATGACTGTATTTAATTTTTCGCTCCATTGCTGCCCCCAGACCGGGATTGAGTACAAGCAATATTCTAGTAGCGCTCGAGCGTCTTATTAATGCAATAGCAAGTCAACTTTCTCAAGGTTGACTCCATTCACCTGATATTCTGAAGGATAGAAACACATTTTGTCGTAATTCTACTTCCAAACAAAAACAACAATGTACGCCTTCAATTCTCCAAATATCGTACACAACTGTTAAACAAATAAATACTAGCGCAATCCGTTTGTCATATTTTAAAAACTGATTGTCATTCACGCACCATGGCATGGAAGATTAACAAAAGAAAGCACAGATCCATCAAACACCCACAGATGCAGAGAGATGAATCGCCCGCAGAGAATTAGTCAAATATCACGGTTTCGCACACCTACATACTGTATGAATCATAGGTTACGGTTAGACCTTCCAAAATGTCAGACTTATTTTTTCTCTCTCTTAAGCTGCACTTCAGTATTTTAAAACAGACAATTTCGTATGTTAATTACGATTTAACTCGGCTGCTGATCCGGTTTTGATTAAACTGTTAATCATCGCCGTTCGATTAACATAATATTGTAAGTTTGGTCTTGATTTTTCAAAACGAAGCTGAGGATTGATTAAAAACGTAAAAGATTTAGTTAGTTTGTGTCTAGACTATTATAAGCAGTGATTTAACTCAGAAACTACTATCCAGTTTTGATGAAACTTTGACTGCATGTCAGTCATTATCGTACGTGTGGTACGGACTGTGTTCTAGATTGTTTTCCTTTAAAATGCGGCTCAGCAGTAACTGAAAACATTACCCGAGGCGGTTTGGCTTATGTTGTTTAAAGATAGTCCAAATCAGTAAGAGAGAACGCATGTTGTAAATGAAAAGATCTGCAAAATGTTAGTAATGTATAAGTCTATTACAGAATTCGTGCATGCAATTTAATGTAAAAAGTGATACAAACTTGTTTAAACTGATGATTTAGTAGCTTTATTCCACACGCCAGTTAAAACCATTAACACGTTGAAGAAATTCGGTAAAATTATAATATACTAGTGGACCTGGAAATGCTTCGCTATTGCTTGATTTAATTTTAAGGGTGGTTATCCCATTTCATCCCTTTGACTTAAGTAATCGAATTGCAAATGTTTTTTATATCAATTAAGAATAATATTAAATAATTTTAGATTTATAGTTTGTAGGAATTTAGTGCAATTTATGTTTATTGTATTGGGGTAGCTACCCCATTTAAATCTTTTTGTTTGCAGTGACCATATTCTCTAAAAACATCCTGGTACTAATATGTGTAAATTGTGAAATTTGAGTCAAATTAGTTGAGTAGATTTTGAGAAAATAGAAAAAGTAAGTGAATTATTATTTAATTTTAAAGGTAGTTATTCCATTGTTGATCCCTTTGATTT
>JAGFPH010001003.1:170873-189751 GCA_018207615.1 Philaenus spumarius | reverse complement strand
ACTTATCTAATAGTAACCGTTGCGTGCTTACGCGCACTTATCTAATATAACCATTGCATGCTTACGAGCACTTATCTAATATAACCATTGCATGCTTACGCACACTTATCTAATATAACCATTGCGTGTTTACGCGCACTTATCTAATAGTAACCGTTGAGTGTTAACGATTACAAAACTTCATAATTTCGTGAAAGTTAGTTTTGTTTTATGTTGTATTTTGTACATACATCCCGAATACTGACTAACAATAATCTTTAATAATACACTATTAATTTTATTATAATGAGACAAATTCTAATAAACTTTTGCCTAAGGATTATCTTATTTATCCCACAATAAATGTTATATGTGGAAGCTATGTGTTATATGTTGTTAATATTCCATTTATGAGACATACATGGCCCAGTGGTACTGTACTGAAAACATATATATTTCAGTGAAAAAATAACCTTCTAAATCCATACCATAGCTTAAAACCAATAAAGTATATTTTATGTTTAATACAACCTAAAAGCATCCGTTTAGAAATGGTTAATTGTCTTAACTATCCAAGCTGTTTCAACTTGGTTCAAACTATTTATTGGTATGAGGGAATTCGGAGGGAAATATCCCGTACCTGTGTCAGGTAGAAAAGAGGGCAGTTTGTATGTCACCGATAACCTGGCCTGTCCCTTGCTTTTATACCTGTACCTTGTGGGGCAGTTTGTATGTTTGAAATGACCCAAAAAAAGCGGGGCAGTTTGTACGTAGCCCTTTAGAGTACCTTAGCTCAGGAATACTGTAAGATATTGTAATCCTCAGACAATATTTCTAAATAAAGAGTTAACCCTTAAGGTGCGGCTATACACACCCATCACGTCACGTCACGTCCATTTCCGTCATTTTAGGTAGGGTGGCTATATACATCCGTCATATCACGTCACGTCCAGAGTTAAAAAGTATATTTTTATTTTACCGTTATATTTTTAAGGGCACTTTTATGGGTGTATTGGTTTTAGGTTACAACGCTAGTGATATCTATTTCTCGAGATTTACCAGACCGACTGTAGCGCAGTTTGTTTCAATGAAAGAAAATGTTGTCATTTTAATCCAAAATATGAAATTTCATTTTTACTTCATAGTTATATTTACAAGTACACTTTTTGGACTGTTTTAGGCTAATAAATCATAATTATTTATTTAATTACAATAAACAAAACATTTTTTAAAGTAAAATTAAATAAATTACCGCTTAAGTTAATGCTCCGTCTATTATTTTTTATTGTAACATCTAAATTTATTTACCGATTGTCAATAATAAGAAAACACCTGTTGGCATTGCTAAAAAATAAAAAGGTAAATACTACCATGTATTGGACTGTAAAGTTTCACAACAAAATCTCATTGCAGAGGTTGTAACAAAGTCTAGTTACCAGTAGTTGAACAAATAATTTAAGTTTACTGTAAGAAGTAGTTGTTGATTTAATACATAGTTGTTATTCTTGGCAATGTCATTTCCTAAAGATCCTTTACAGATGTTTCCTGCCACAGGAAATTAAAATGTATTCACTAATATTGAAATACTCGTATATATTGCTACGGACTCTTGTTTATTTATGTTTCAGAAAAATCATTTGACGCCAACTATTCATGTTTAAATCTAAACAAAGTAAGCAAACATTGAGTACATTCGATAGACCTCTGAGCATTATTTATTAATTTTTTAAACTCCTAAACCACAGACGATGAAGAAGTTATTGTTTTATCTGTGAAATTAATTTAGTCTTTTAATAATACTAACTACATTTATTGTAAAGGAAACTTTAGGCTTTGAGTTTATGAGAGGAACTTAACAGACGTGAACACAGTAAAGAAGCCGTATGATTTAATGCTAAAGTTGCTTTAGAAGCAATGATTAGTGTATTTGAACGATATATTCAAGAACAGTGTAGATAAAAAGGATTCAGTATTTTTGTACTGTATTATCTTTACTACGGAGCCAACAAAATATAGCCTTCAAACATTCAGACATCCAACGATGTTTCCCGAATGTACGCGGAAAAGGCCGAAGCGGAGATTTCAAGACGTTGCTCGACGGGACCCCTGGCTAAACACACCCGTCACGTCACTGCACGGTTTGCTCTCAGAGCATTCAAATATTTTCCAGCCGTGAAGTGACGGGTGTGTATAGCCGCACCTTTATTGTTCTATAAAATTCTAAAGATACAAGTTTCTTTGGCAAACGTAACTAGACTTCAATTCTGGGAGGGGATAAAATACCGTCGAAATATGAGAACATTTTCAAAATTGTATGCTTGACTCCGCATTTTTTTAAAGATTTAAGACCATGAAAAAATGTGTTAAATTAAGTTTGCATTACATAAGAAAAAAGAGTAAAACATTTGCAACTTTTGAACACTAAAAAAACGTCTTGTACTGTAGAAGTTTAGCCTACACACAAAACTGTTTTTCTTTACAAGATTTTTGTCACGCCAAGTTCTCTGAAATTCAATGTTTGATATGCCTATTTAGATTTGCACACAGACATTGATAAAAACAAATTAACAAAATCGGTTTTAGTGAGGTGATTCAATTAATGTCTCAGCAATAACATAATCCTAAAAACAAATAATATTATTATCATTAATTAGATTGTCCTGGTCACGAATTTCGTATACGCTGATGTCATGACAAAATATAAAATATAGTATTTTATTTAGAAAAACAAAACACACAAGCTTAAAATTTTACGATACACGTTTTCATATTTAAAATTTAGGCTAACTTATTATTTTTAAATAGTAAACGATTATCGGCCTACATTTTACAATCTGTTTAAAAATATTGTTTTGCATTTACCAAGCTACATAACAAAGTATGTAGATCAGTTGATAAATACGGAGGTGAATATTTTTAGAGAACTCGAATATTGTACATGTCATAGGCCTAAATCTGTATACATTGTTGCTTAGGTCTCGATATCAAAATAGACTAAAAAATAAAGTAAATAATTAGACTGCTTATAACCATTGTTTCTAAATTTATTCGGCCCTAGTTTTTCTTATATCAGGACGTAGGTCTAAATAAGCCGAAGCTGAGATCAATGAAAACTACGCGAAGCTTCACCTGAAGTCTGAAGCTATTGTTTTGTCCGTAAATAACATTATCTAGCAAAGAGCCACAAATAGGATCGCCCGAATGGAGCCATGGTATTCTGGGATACAAAAGTAAGTGACGCCTACATGGAATGAGGAGGCTCGAACATAGACTAAATAATCAAACAGAAGAGAACACTTCCCTCTTGTTGTCTAAATGCGTCCTCAGCGAAAGTGAAGAGATTTCAAAAATTGATGACATTATTGTCTCCGAAAGGTTGCATTTAGCTGAATATCAACTGCAATGAAAAACTAATCCAACATGCGTTTGTAAAAGCAATCATAACGCCTTCTAGATAAAGAAATAATTTATATACCGATTCTGCTACGGGGTAGCGATATCTTTCGACGTCAAAACATTGAGCTGTCATTTCCCATCTCAGAATAGGTATTTAGGCTATTATAAAAAGTTCATTTTGTTTTTAATTATTAGTAAGTTCAGCCATTTTGGTTATGTTTGTACTAAACAAAAGAAACTAAAACCCCAGTGACACCAAAAAGAAAAAAATAGCTTCCGCAAACAAAATTTAAAAAACATAACAATAGAAAATAAACGTGCAAAACAAAGGCTTATCTTTAGTAAACCTGGAATCATTAACATTCAGCATAGAAACCAGTAAAACGACATTTCATGAAATGTAACAAAATAAACTAAATTACAAATAACAACGTTGCCAAATTTAATGAATAACAATGTTAGCGCGTTAGTTACGCACATGAGCGAAGTAACAGCTAACAAATTACGTGGATTTAAAAATACATAAAAGGAGACTTCAGGTCAGTTTAGGTTTGGTTTTTATGTATTATTCTAGGTTGCAACCAACTGATCAGACGATCAGTCACGGTACGTTTTCAATTTGTAAACATAAGTTGATAGCACTTCTTACTTTCCTAAATACGCTGAATACAAGGTTCCTAAATATAAGGTTAGCAAAATTACTGAATGTTCGAGTTGTTCACCTATTCAAAATATAGTTTTGATCTTATTTCTTTTATACTTCTTTTAAATTATTCAGATTTGATTTGCCGCAAACATATCTAATATCGCTTATTGATATGACATATTGATATCGCTTATATCTATTATATTTGGTTAAAGATGGTTCTTTTTTTATCTTTTTGGCGCTAGTGGAGTTTTTTCTGTCTATTGTTTTTTAGTGAAACTTACTTTAATCTGAATTTTTTGACTTTTAATTCTTTAAGAGAAGCCGTGGTTACCTGCTGGTAAATAATATACATTCCAATGGCGATAGTGTAGCACGTGAGTATGTTGCTTAAAATTATTGTTTTTATTTTTTATATTTCGGAATGGGTGGTTCTGGTGGCGTTATAGTACTGCTTTTTAAAAGATTTTTCAATGAAAATATAGCGTAAGTTAGCTCAAAACAAGTTTTAACTACAAACCAGCTCTTGGATTCCTTATTATATGTTTATCATTTAGATTAATTTTGTACACACTATTTATTAATGTTTTTTTTTCTGAATTGAAAATATCTATTCTTTTAAATTTTGTAATGATGAAAGAATTCATCATATGTCAAATTCATAGGAAACTCCCGGTAAGTGATGTTTTCATTTTCCATATAAGGTAATTAATTGTACAATTTCTCCCACTCATATAAGCCCGAGTACAATTTGTGGCTATGCCATTCGAAAGACAATTAAATTTATTATAATCCTGTGCAAAGGTATTTTAGGTACAGTTCCCGGAACAAAGGACAAAATTTGTAGGAAACTCCCGATAAATGATTTTTTTTCACTATCCATGTAAGGTAATGGCGAAATTTCGACTATTTATATAAGCCCGAGTACAATTTGTGAGTTTTATCATTCTAAACACAATTCAATTTACTATTATTCTGTGCAAAGATATTTTTAGTACAATTTCCGGAACAAAGAACAAAATTCATAGAAAGCTCCCAGTATTTAATACTAGTTATTTTTTGATTAGAAAACTCGGTTACAGTAATGCGGCTGCGGCATTGCTGCTACCGCTTTTTCTATTTAAAAACTTACATTTTCAACTACTTATAACCTCAAAACAAGTCATATATCCATCACTAGTCCTATAGCACATTTAACTTATTTCTTTGAATTTATATTGTTTCTCATGTGTGTCAAAATAATCTGCATGTGATTGCACACGTGATATTACAATGTAGTTGTACAATAATAATACCTTAAAATCTGAAGTACTTACACAAGGAGAAGACTCCAAAATAGTAATTCTTGATACTAAGCACATTGTTAAAATTAATTTAATAGACTTAGGAATGATAGAGAATTTTTCAAATGAATACTGTAGATAATTTAAAAACTAACTAAAATTACAAGTTATTCAAACGATTTTCGTAATACTAGGAAACCCGTTGAACTAGCCCTAAAGGTAATGCCACACCGACATCCGCCTCTACCGCCGAGGGACGGTAGCGCGCGGACGTTTTACCACAAGCCAGTCCACACCAAAAGTACCGCGCCCGCCCGGGAGTTTTGAGGTGGGAGTGGTCAAGCTCATCTCGGCGACAACAGCGTTGTCACTTCGAATCTCGGCCACTGCTAGTAGTGAACAAGATGTCGTCCGATGTACCTTGGTGCAACCGCGACTTCCTAAGAAATAGTGTTCCGTGGGTGGAAGACGATTCTAGTAGTGACGAGGAACTGATACTCAAGTTTAAACTGAAGCGCATGATTTCAGTGGTGTTAAAACTAAGCATGAGTTTAGTTTGTTTGTACTTACTTTCTTTTTCTAGAATGTGGGCAATTTCCTCCCACTCCTTATCCTTCTGTGTAGCGTCTTTGTAGAGTTCACTTCTACTGTCCCACAACATCGGCCTTTTCCGAACTTCTTCATTAAGTTGTTCCATGATGGCAACAAGAAAAACAATAAAACACAACGTCAAATAAGGATCACAGTCGCGACGTAGTGGTGGTGGCGCGACAAGGGAGATGGCGATGGCCTTGGCCGTTCGAGAAGCACCACTGCGCATGCGCAAGACCACACTCCCGCCTCGGTAGTTTAAAAAAATCGCTCAGCAAGAGGTAGTGGTGGACACTACCGCGCGCCCGCGGGCGCGCGGCTGCTCTGTGTGACCTGTTCCATTTGTTAACACGGTGAGCGATTTTTCAAACTTCGCGTCCGCAGCGGGAGCGAGCTCGGTGTGGCATGGCCTTTTAATTGTGTAGCGTACACTATAGGAGGGACGAGTTTTTCGTTCTGCGACCTATTTTGTTCCCTCCTATCAGCAAGGTTTGATTTGGTTGTATCAAAAAATGTTCAATAGTATCGATTCAGATAGCTAATATTTAGAAACTTATAATAACTTTAAACGAATTATTTATACATATAAAGGGAGGTATGGTTTTTTTTTACTTTAAACTCCTACTTTTTTTAGGTTAGGAGTTATTAAAAAAGGTTTCAGTCAAATGCTTTTGGTAACATTTAGGAGATTAGCAAAAATTTTGAACTAGCCCTGAATTGTGTATACCATAGAAGTGACAAGTTTGTCGTTCTGCAGCCTTATTTTGTTCACACCTTCAAGTAAAGTTCAGTATAAACCATTTTTCAGACAAAAGTTTCAGATAAGGTTATAACAACTTTGAAAGAATATATACTGTGCCTACTAAGGTGGGTATGATTTATTTATTTTTTTCAACTCCAATTTTTTTTCCATCCCTTGCGCTAAAAATTAGCATTGATTAATAACAAGTTTCAATCACACGATTTTGTTCTACCCCTTGAACTAATGGCAGGTGTTATTAAAACCACTTCAACAAAATGTTTTGGTACTACTCATAGTAGTTATAATAAACGGATTCAATATTTTACATATTTATCGGCGCCACATTATCTAGACGGGATTCGGCCTTAGTTCAGGCATAATCCTACGGAAGAAAGTTATAGAGATTTTCCGATGCGTAAAAATCTTCTTTCTTTTTGGTCCGATTTTGCCAATTTACTGACTCGACCGATGATTTGTCATCGTTATATTTGATGAATCGGCCTGGAAGTAAATTGTGTACAATTATGGCAGTTATCCAGTTATCGTGTCTATTGAATGTTGTATACTTGATTATAAACGTTTGAATTGAGTTAGGTTTTGGTCTCACATACGGTAGTAGTAACCAAACTATAACTCAAACTAGCTAGTTATAGTTTGGTTACTGTAGCCCGTGCATCACTAAGGATGGCACCATTGTCGTTGAAACGCGTTCGAGGTTAGTAAACGTATTTATTGTGAGATTTTGTGTTCAGGTTTTATTGTATCTAGTTATTTTCTCACAAGTCAAGCTCATTAGTTATTTACTTATAGGTTTTGGTGTTTAGGGACCACTCAACTAAATACATTTTCCGGAAATCGCACAATTGTAACGTATAGACACAATAGATAAACGTTCTTTGAAAGCTAGATATTTAGATCAGGAGGCTTACAGTAATTCCGCGTAAGTACAACATAGTGGAAGCAAGTTTAAATATTTAACTTATTGTTAAAAAAGGTTAGAAACAGTTGCTTATTATGCGGGTGAAATCGGTTACGACAGATGGAAATATAGTATGGCCTAAAGCGTAACTAAGACAGCTGGAACTATTTTTGCGCTTTCATTTCGATTTGATGTGTTTTCACCGATATTCCATTCTGTAAGTTAGCCCTATAATGTAACAAATATGCGGGCAGTTAAATCAATATCCAGATCCAAGGATGTTCATGTATAAAACAGAAAGAGTTGTGAACAGGTGTGGGATAGTGTGAACTCACCTGTGTTGTGCGCGGCAGGTGGACCGACAGACAGACGGACTGACGGCGCCAACCCCCTCCCCTCTCTCCTACACCAGCAGCAGGTGTGCCCCGACAAGTGTAGTACACCTTGGATTTCCTTCCAAATAACTTTTTATGCACCGTCTATTTTTTAACCGACGATAAACGGCCCAATCAAGAAGGCAGCGAGAGTGGGGGAGGAGTGAAACCATGACCACGGCCACCGAAATTTATCGTTTGAATGTAAATGTATTAAGATTTTATTATACTTCGTTAACGCCGACCTGTAGGCTACTGACTGCCTAGAGTGCCTTCTCGCCGAAGTAGTTACATCTGTTGCGACTACGCCATTTTGTTGTAATTAGGTACTTATAAGTAGACCTAACCTTAAACTAACCGTTTTACACGTTGTTTTTTTAATCTCACATTATTGTCGAAGAATAGGCCCGATGCAAATGCTTAAAATTTTTGAAAATAATACGCCAATTTATCATTTTAACCTAAAATACTGTATTTCTAAATATTACCTGCAGTTCTATTCGCCTTCGCACATGTTAAAAATGAGGAACCATTTCGAAACTTTTCCAGTTATCACTTTGTGAAAATGAAACAATAAATTTAGCCGCGCACTAGTGATTTTTGCCAAGGGCTTCATTGCCGGGGGGACTGGGATGCGTCCCCCGAATATCTGAGGTTTGTGTTTACGACCCCCTCAATATCTGATTTATAAAAAAAGAATTTCATAAATAAAAGGAACTATAAAATAGCCTACTCTACACGATTTTACTTATTTTTATATATTTTTTATTATTCATTATTATTATTTATAATCATCATTCATTACTGTTACTATTTTTAATAATTATCACTATTTAATAGGTTAAGGGTTAAGGTAACAAAGTGACGTAAGGTAATCATAAAAACAACAAAGCGAAAGGACGCGAAGCTGTTGTAAACAAATAAACTGATGCATTATAAATTTACTTCAATTTATGAAAAAGTATTTTAACCAAATTTCTTCTCAGAAATGCATAAAAACGATGTTTAGAGAAGTAATATTTTCAACATTCCTAGACCCCTTTTTCAACTGAGCCCCTCAGAATGTGTACCCCAAAAAAAAAACTGCTGATCACGCTCATGACTTTTGCTACTCGAACAGTTTTGTCGCCAGCATTGAAATCTAACGAACTAATAAGTACGAGAATTTGATATCGTGGGGGAGGGAGGACATTTTAGTTTTTTGTGTCGGCGACAAAAGTGTCACCGCATCATGTTGTTTTAATAAACCCTAGCGCATTGGTGACTTTTTGTCGCCCATCAAGATCCGTTAGGCCTCGGCCACGATACGAGCGGTGAGCGGTGAGCGGTGGGCGGCGGGCGGCAGTAGCAGGTGCAAGCGGCACACAAAAATTATCTAACTGATGGAGTTTCCTTGTTAATCACGGTTGGGTGGCCACGATACAAGCGGCGGATGTGCGTTGAAATAACTCTCGCTCCAGAGTGCCGCTCATGATCAAATCAGTTAGATAATTTTTCGACTGCCGCCCGACGCTCATGGGTTTCTTTACTTTCAACAAACATATGACATTGGTTAAAAAGGCAAAATTAAGTATTTTTGATACGTATACGTTCATGGCATACTAACGACCACTTATATACAAAATTTCAAGAAAATCCGACGGTAAACAAAAAAGTTGCTAATTTTTGCGAGTATACTTTCGGAATTTGGTATTCTGTTCAAGAGTTTATTTATTTTTTAAACCTCATAAAGGATTTAAACTTTCTGTTGTGGGACTGTTTAACATTGTTATTTTCACAGGAAGTATAATTATATTTTTAAATACTCTCTACCCGTATTACACCTGAATTTCTGGACAAAAAGTCTACGGTTAAAGATATAGTAGTCCTACATTGTGATTTTGAACAAGTGATGCCGTAAACTGACTGAATGACTGTCAGGAGATCTTAAATGAAGGGATAACATGATCCTGTCTCGTAAATTATTGTTTGTTATCGATGGAAGAGATAAAGAGATGAGGGTGTTCATTTGTTTAGTATACCTCAAGATGTCTGAGATGCAGGATGCGGACGACGCTTCTCACGTTAGTGCGACTGGTTATTTGATTGCACGTAAAGGCCTAAAAGAAACAAAACTTACCGATGGTGATACTGAAATTCTTATCAGTGAGGTGCAATCGAGGCCGTGTTTGTGGAATGATCGCCACAATGATTTTAAAAACTCCACGTTAACCAGAAAGTTATGGGAAGAAGTTGGTGCTTCCGTAAACTTATCAGGTAAATACGTATAATTTTCTCTAAGTTGAAATAGGCCTACCTGGCTCAATATAGTGCTGTTATGTACTCTTGCAATATACATTTTATTGTATGAGAGTAAATTCAATTAAAAGTGTTTTTATTTATTTTACAAAACAATAAAACAGTTCAACGAATTGTATGGCTCAAAATTATTTTATTAATTAATTAAGTACGGTAATAATTTTCTAATAAATAATAAGAAATTATACAATAATTACTAATATTTCCCTTAACTCTTTCAGTCACCTTGTCCTATATCTAGGACGATACAAATAACATTTTTGTATACTTTAAGTAATTAAAACAAGTAGAACCTGCGTGTGGAGGGCATTTGATTTCACAATGTCTGCCATCAATGGCACCGATGCAATTTGGAAATTTCCAAACATCATTGTATTTCTGTGCAACTTCTCTAAGATGGTCCTCGGTTGGTTCTGGCATTGCTTCCTGAATAAATTCTTCAACTAGTGATTGGCACGTATTGTAGATAATATCACTCACTGTTGACCTCCCAGTTCGGAATTCCATTGCAAGGTGTCGAAAACTAGCACCTGTAGCAAGAAACCTGAAAGGAATTGATAAAATTATTATTTTTGAACATTCTGTATCACAACTATAATATAGTAAAATTGTTCAAATTTTATTTTCTTCTTTACAGTAGCATTCTTATAAATTAATACTGAAATTGACTAGTCATATGGTAATTCTATGTCACACAACTTGATCACAAAATTCACAACTAAGATGTTAAAAAATTCAAACTCGTTCAGCGACAAAGTCGCTATCCTCAGTGATGCACCAGCTACAATAATCTAACTGTAACTCACTGGTGAATCACTGAGGATGGCGACTTTGTCGTTAAAATGCGTTTGGGTTTTTCAGCGTATTAGTTGTGAGATTTTGTGTTCCAGTATTGTTACATCGATGCATATTTCTTGTTTATAACTTGGTTAAAAAAACTAGTGGTTCTAGAAATTTTAGATTTTCAGATAGATAGTAGTAGTAGTCAGACATTTTTCTTGATTGGTGTGTTAGTGATCCATCCCTATTGTATACGGTAGAGCCATTGTATTTTCGTTGTCCGTGACATCCACACCTCATGACAAGTTTTTGTATTATATTATTTATTTAAGGTTTAATATAATATATTGTTTATAGTGGTAAATAGAAGCATTTTTTTTAGGTGTTGAAACAAAAAAGAAATGGAAAAACCTTAAAGATAAATATCGAAAAATTCTTCAGAAACCCTCTCCCAAGTCAGGATTAGGAGGCGTAACAACTACTAATAAGTGGAGATTTTTTGAGATGATGGCATTTACAAGAGATCTTTTAATACCAGCTCAAATGATCGGAAGTCTTACACCATCAATACAAATAACTACACCCGAGACTGAAACCCAAATTTTAGGTGAGGACCTTTCAGAGACGGACGATTTCGATGAAGATTCTGGAATACTTGAGCCAGAGCCACATGAAAGTAGGTCTACGCCTACAACTGAGATACCAAGGAATCGGAGCACTCAACCGATAATTGATAAGAGATTTTCCAGACCACACCGAGCAAAATCAATTATGATGACAAAACACGACCTCGAGAAAAAAATGATCCAGCTGGAAGAGAAAAAAATTGAAGCTATAAATAATATGCAGAAAAGCAAAGAAAAAAAGGCTGAAGAAGGAGATGATTATTATTTTTTAATGAGTTTGCTACCTTTCATTCGACATCTTCCACCTTTGCAAAAATTGGAAGTCAGAAGTCGTATTCAGTCTGTTGTAATGGAATCATATAAGCACAACGAAATGCTGAATGAGGGAGCGTTTATTGGTCATTCACATCGCTCGGACTATCCATGGCAAGACGAGCATCATCACCATTCACACTCGCACACTACAACTTCATGTGACAATTCGGATATTCAACAAGATCCCAATTATGAAAGTATTTAATATGTTTAGGTAATTATTTAAGTGGTCTTTAGGTTATACAACTCAGCCTCATATTGCTTTGATAAATGTGAAAAGTTATGAATTATTAGAAAGTACTGTACATTACTTATTCAGTGCCCTTATAATAATTATGTCTTCATTTGTTTTTATACATTTACCTACTAAATTTAAATCGTACCTATATTGAAAATTACAAGATTTATATTTTTAAATTCCTGAATAGTTTTATTTTAATAACAAAAGTTATATTTTTAGTTTATTTATAGGCTTTTGTTATTTATATGTCCCTAACTTATTGCTACATTAAAATCTTAGAATACCTTTCTATCAATTATAAATTTAATTGTATTCATAGACGTTTTAAATTAATTAAAAATTAAAAAACGTGCCTAATCAATAATTTTTGTTGACAATGCCTGTTGAAAAATAAATAGTAAGAGGATTTATTTCATAATTTCCATAATTAATGCCTTACAACTGCTTAGTAATATAGTTTATACTAAAGTACTACTTACGTCAAGCGGTTTTGCAGCTTATATTGATTTATTACAGCTGTTTCAGTATAACAATACCATCATCAGAGAACAAAACACTAACATATATTATAAACATTAGTACATTGCACTTAAACAAATAAAAATAAACATAGAAATTGGTATGGCAGTATACTTCGAAACTATTAAAAAGTTAGTATTAAAGTATTGTGACCACATATTAATACTAACTTTTTAATAATTTCGACGTGTTCACAGAACCAATTTCTATGTTTAATTTTATTTATTTATGTGTAACGAACTAATGTTCATATATGTGAGTGTTTTGTTATCTAATGATGGTATTGTTATACCGAAACAGCTGTTATAAAACAATATAAACTACAAGACTGTTTAACGTAAGTACTTTAGTATAAACAGGATTTATTTGTTTTTATTAAAAGCTAATAATGTTGTTAAGTGCCTTTTTGTGTATGCACTATTATTAAGTAGTTTGTTACATACTTCCTGCTGTCATGTGTTTATTTCAGAGTAATGATTCCTGTAGGGTTACCTCTACTTTAAAAAAAACCCAAAATAACATTTATTTGATAAGAGTTAAACTTAAAAATTTCAACAAAAACAATTAATTACAAAGGTGTTTTAGAGCAGACATTTTATTTTTATATAAGCATTTTTATAGATCAGTTGAGATAAATTGTGCTTAATAAATTTAAAAAACATTAAATAAGTAAAAACGTTATATATATTTGTGGTTATTCCAAAAGCACATCAATTAAAAAAAGTACACAGCTCAAAATAAAAAGAGTGTTTTGAAATAGTGAAATAATAAAAGAACTTTGATTGTTTATTAGATTTTTTATATATACTGGTATTTTGTTATATAATTTAACAAACTTTTATTCATTTGTGTTAAATTCATTTGCAAGATAGACAGAAATAGCCAATAATATGTTTTGTTAGAAAGGCTTGTTTAAAAATTAATAATGTAAAATTTTAATGTTTTTTAGTAGGCTAATATTTTCAGTCTACGGAAATTATAGTTAGCTTTCGATTATAGGCCTTTTGCTTATATTTGTGTGTGTATTATGTTAAAGTGCCTAATAAAAATTTGTTCATAAATGTGTTCAATGTACATTTCCTGTAAATACTGCCTGACAAGTGAGTAAAATATGACAGATAATGAACCTGTTTCCTTTTGCATATAATTTAGTATTTTACATACCTTAATGTTATTACTAGTCGCTCTTCGGGTTGAATTTGCTGATGAAGTAGAGCCCTCTTCTTTAACAACCGATGCTTCACTCTATGTAGTACATAATCAAAAGTACACATTGACATTCTGGTATATTGAAAGAAGCGATCTTCGTCTCGTCGCAATTCTTTAAATAGGTGGTGGTATTCACCATATCTTCTTCTATTTCTGTTAATTTGGTGCACGCCCCAACGCTTTTGTTGTGCTCTTCTTACCTTTTGCAAACGATACAAAAGGGGTCTCTCACTAAGGATTTCCGTCAGCACTAGCTCCTCGTGTGACATCATCTCGTTGACTGAGACGAATGTGAGAAAGTTGCCGCTTGTATCGTGGCCACATCCGCCGCTCAGGAATTTTGCTACTGCCGCCCGCCGCCCACCGCTCACCGCTCACCGCTCGTATCGTGGCCGAGGCCTAAATTTACAAATACCGGGGTTTCACGCCTACAATAATTAATTTATAATTATTATCAAACCTTAGTCTATGTTAATTAAAAAACTGACTGTTGCTTTTTAATGTTTATATCACGTATTTACATAAATAATTGTTCACCCATATATTATGCCATTAAACTTGTATTCTAAAATGGAACTGTTCGTATAAGTAAAACGACTTATATACGTTAATAAAGGTAGAGATATTTTTAAAAAATGTACAACTTTAAGGTGAAATATATACAAAAAGGATATTTTTATTTTCACTTACTTGGGTAGGCCTATAGGTAATAAGAATCCAAATTATAATTGTTTAGGCCTAGTAGTTCTTAAACATCGGCAGTTTACTATTTAAAAAGTATCAGTTAACCCGCTCATCTATATATATATATATATATATATATATATATAATCCAAATACCACTCACTGATTCATCACGAAATCTCAAAAACTACCCAGCGGATTGCAATGAAATTTGGTATGTAGCTTCCTCTGGGGCCGTGAGTACTGAGATATTTTATTCTAGACACATCATGTAGGTATTTTATTTTGTATAGAATTTGGAAATAGTGTAACATATTTTACAGTTTATTAAATCATTACAGGTTTCAGTTTGCTACTTTTTATTGCGGGATAGATTATGTTGTAATGTAGGTTAGGATTAGGAATACGTTAGCAGAATTTTTGAAGAAAATAAGAGCTATTACACTCGACCCAACTTGAAAACGGTTCGTTGGAGGAGGGTAAAACATCGTTTCTATCCGCTTCAGACCATTTGGAGACGATACCCAAAATTAATTACTTTATATATACATATATATATGTTTTATTCCCGGATTGATAAGTGGTAGTAAATATGCTTCAAAATTGCTGATTTTTTGGTGAAAGGGTCCTAGTAGGATTCTTCAGATACACTTTTTTTTGTTTTTCGATCCGATTCAAAATGGCGGAGTTATACCGATTAATCGTTTTGGGGTAGGGATTTAAGGGTATATAAGTATATGGGGTTTTCCCACCTTGATAAAATGGTAGTAAATATGCTTCAAAATAGCTGAAATTTTAGTGGAAGGGTCCTTGTAGAATGTCTCAGACACTGATATTTTATTTTTTGATTTTACACAAAATGGTGGCTTGTTTGATTCAAACTTTGTATGGCAAAGTTAGAGCGAGGAAATTGCATTATTTCTCCCACTCATAAGCCCGTGTGCAGTTTTTGAGCTATATAGTTTGAAAGGTAATTAAATTTACTACAATCCTGTGAAAAGGTATTTCAGGCACAGTCTCCAGAACAAGGAACAAAATCGATAGGAAGCTCCCGAAAATGATTTTTTTCACTATCCGTGTAAGGTTTTTGCATAATTTTACCCGTGTGCATTTTGTGAGCAATAATTCGAAAGGTAATTAAATTTACTACAATCTTGTACAAAGTTATTTAAAATACAGGTTCCGGAACAAGAAACAAAATTGATAAGAAGATCCCGATAAATGTTTTTTTCATTGTCAATGTAAGGTACCGTAATTACGCAATTTCTAACACTCATAAACCCGAGTGCAATTTGTGAGCTATATCATTCGAAAGGCAATTAAATGTACTATTATTCTGTGCAAAGAAATTGTTGGTACATTTTCCGGAACAAGGAACAAAATAGGAAACTCTCATTATATAATACTAGTTATTCCCTGATAAGAAAATTCGGCTATAGTAATGCAGCAGTGCTGCTTACGGGTTTTTTATAATATTATATTGCATGTGTATGTGTAAAGTATAATAATCATCAGATGGGAGAAGATGTGACTATCGCCTATTATCTCACGAGTAGGCCTACCTTTTAAACCGAAGTGACTGACAAAATTGGTAGGGTGACAAAAGTCGCCAGCGCACGGCAAGCCCAAGATAAAAAATATAATTTCGGTTTAAACTAAGGTGGCAAAACTGATTTTGTATTTGAAATGTGAATAGATGGGTTTTTAGGTTATTTATTAGTTAAATATATTTCTGTGACAGGCCTATTCCTATAGTACGTACAGCGAGTGTTTGCAGTAAATCGCCACCTATGACGGATGACACGGAAAGACATGGACAATTAAAACCTCTTAATAAATGTTTTATTAAGTCACATGTGTATAAATTTAAAATTTAACTAAAAAAGCATTAAAAGTCTAATTTTTAAGCTTCAAAATGGCCACAGAACACAGCGATTTACTGCAAACACTCGCTGAATGAACTGCATACAATATACAAGGAAATATGTATTTTCCCCCATAATACGCAAAATCAGTAGCCTACACTGTTTATTAGCCGAATTTTCGAATAATTAAGAGCTATTACAATCGTCCAACTTGAAAACTGTTGGTCGGAGGTCGGAGGTAAGGCTAGTCCAATATAGATAGAGCCTTGTAGGCTATAGGCCTTCTTACTGCATTTGTACTTGCTATACTTACCCCTCCTCTGCATTAGTATACTAGCCTTGGGTCGGAAGAGGGTAGGACTTCGTTTCTTTACGTTTAAGACCATTTGGAGATAATACCCAAAATTAATTAATTTATATATATGTTTTATTCCTGGATTGATAAATATGCTTAAATTGAACGGTCTACTTGAACCTCACTTGAACGGTCCAATGACAGCGAAGCAGCCTGCTATACAGCGCGGTAAGCATCCTAGTCAATCAAATGAGTTTGATTTTTCAAAGCATCGCTGTACAGCGACCACATAATTAAATAGACTGGCCATGCCATAAGCCTGTAAATTGTGGGAATTGATGCTAGGTCGGCCATCTTGTGTGAGGATAGAAACGTCGAGCAGGCCTAGAGAAGTGTAAAATTTTCAGTGCGCCCTATTCATTTACACCGTGGTTTCAATAGCTGAATATGCTCGAAAATCTTTAGAGTTTGACAAACTTACAGTTTAATAGTGTGGGACGCTAATGGTGTGTTCACAATTTGAAAATAAAAATGGTTTGGCACTTTAAAAATCGAAAAATTCCCAACTTTTTTATACTTTTTAATTCGTGACATCAAAAAGTTGCATTGTAAGAACAATTTTTGTTTTAGGGCAGGTGCGTCATGTAAGCGAGAGAAATGTAGTTGAGAAGCTACATTTTCCGAAAAGTATTTTTTGAAAAAATTAGCTATTGTAGTTTCTATCATACAACAGTTAGAACACGAGCTTCGTTTCGCGGGTAATGTGGCAACATAATGTATGGGCGGCCGGCCAGTGGCTCGCGACTTGCATCCGCCATATTGCTCAGTCTCAAAATATAGGTGATGCCATAAACTACAATTTCCGATTTTTTTTAACTACATGAATGTTTTTTTTTTTCAACTTTTTTATTTAAAAACCACTATTTTCTTTTAAACCCCTCCTTGGGAGTTCCGGAAGGGCGTGAATGTTAATTTTCTTCATCTTATGTTCTAAAGAGCCTTTGTACCAAATTTTAAGTTTTTGGCAAGATTTTAAAATTTGTGCGTATTTTCTTCGTCTTATTTTTTTCCATAACAGGAAACCGTTAAAAGGTCGTATGGAGTATTTAAAAAAGGTATTTTCTTAAGATATAACTTTCTCATTTAATGTTTGTCAAGAAGGACCACCGTTTACCCGCTAAAGCAAAACACCCAGTGAACAGTTTTACCTTTGGACAGTATGAATAGGCTCAAGCGTATGATCATGAAGGGATTTTGCTGATGGAGTTGAGATTCTGGTGTTACTTGTAACAACAATCACATTAGCCATTTTAATTTTTCCAATTTCTGCAGAGTGAATCGCAACTGTGGTTTTTTGTTTGACACCAGCAATGTAAAAAAAGTATTGAGAGACGGTTAATTTTCACAATTATCCATATAATCACCAACGATCTGGAATTCATCCTTCTGCATATTATTCAATAAATTTGCCCCTATTGCTGGTCATTTGACGAAACAATGCCTTTTATCAATGCCATTTTCTACTAATAACAATGTTCTTTTTTTGTTCCAGTTGGACATAGTTTTTAATTATTGTAATAGCTATAAAAAAATCGTAACAACATTCTAGCACTACTAATAATAACCCAAATATTACCAACCTTAAATTTTTTGAATGTAAACAAACTTGATGTTGATTTTTGAAATGGCGCAAAAATTTAACCTCGTACAAGATCTGTATCTTGTATCTTAGTGAGATGCGTGGGCGCCCATACCCGGGGGCAGGGGGGGCCGCGGCACCCCTAGCTCTTGGAGAAAGGAAAAATGTATCTTGATAATTATAGTCAGGTGATTTTCTTTTAAAGCAATTAATTTGAAAATATCATTTTTATATTAATACAATGTATTAAATAAACACATACTATGTTTTGCTTTAAAAAAATATCGTTGTTTTGGGGGTGGATATTTACATCGAAGGTAAACATCAATGTTTTTCTGTTGATGTTTTCCGGATGATCTTACGGATCATTCCTACTTTGAGAATTCATTGATGGTGTAAAGCGACGCGCACACTGCACCGACCAGTACGACCGACTTGTACGGCAAAAACAACAATTTTAAGGAGGTGCGCACACTG
>JAGFPH010001003.1:154047-165223 GCA_018207615.1 Philaenus spumarius | reverse complement strand
CTTAAAAATTTGTTCTTACTTTTCAGCGTGACGCGGTTTCTCGACCAACATCCCATCCCAAAGTGTCTAACGGGCGCAAAGAAGTATAACTTCAAAATTTTAAAAAAAGGCTACCGTAGCTAAATTTCTAACTTATAGTCTGTCTTTAGTCATAGTTTGTTTACCTGTATTCGACATTTAACAGTAGAATGTAAAACAAGTCGTCGTTTGCAAAAATATCAGCCGAGAGTTCAATAGTAAATTTACGACAATTTTTATCTAAATTTGTGTAGGCTAGCCTTTAATAAGCTAGTACCGGTACTGCACAACATAAGCTAGTTACTTATGCTCCTTAAAGGATTAAGAATTATCTCACCAGAGTAATGAAACAAGCCTACGTTATCGCAAAATTTGTTGAAATTCTACTTGTCTGTGCATCACTTCTGGCATGGTTTCCATGTCCAGTGTTTATAGGGGATACAATTTTGAAATTGTATTCTTTATTGTCAATTAGCCTAGGTTAGCCTGTTTCCTTACCTACAGCTGAATTTTGTAAGTCTAACCTACTGCTTTTGTATTGTTTTATAGAGAGAAATGGTTACTTTTAGAACTTTATCATGATTGTAACCGCTTTTAAAGGTAAAAATTTACTTAAACTTGTCAATCGATTTCTAAGGGAATTTGATATACCGGTAATATGAAAGAACACATCTAACTGATTGTTGTAAAAACAATAACAATTTTTCCGGGAAATAATATTTGTAGTAGGCCTAGTTATGAAAGAAATAAAAGTTGAAATTATATAGGTTAAGTTTCGACTTTTCACGTAGGCCTAATTATAACAAAATAAATCACTTCACATACACCAAACACGTAAGAATTAAATAAACTAAACTATATTAACCCCAGAAGTATCCACAAAGCAAGAAAATTTGAAAATAATGTAACAAAGCGTAAATTACGAAAACAATAACATCGAACAATAGAAACTACAGTATTAACTGCTTATTTAAAATGGAATTTCATCAACGTTGCCAAATGGAACAATAGGTTATTGTAGGCCTACTGAATAAGGTGTGTAGGCCCTATAAATCTGTATTTGAATCCTGTGAACTACTAAACAGCTGACCGCTGGTCAGAATCTCATTGGTTCTGTAATTAATTAGCCGATAACAGTATGATTATAATATTTCGTCGTTATTATCACATTATATAATTAGAATAAAAAAAAACCCGAAGGTACTAATCTACACTATTTAGTCGCCAGTATGTTACCGATAAACAGTATGATTATAATATTTCGTCATTATTATGACATTATATAATCAGAATAAAAATAAAACCTGAAGGTACTAACCTATACTATTTAGTCACAGTATGTTGCCGATAACAGTATGATTATATATAATATTTCGTCATTATTATCACATTATATAATTAGTATAAAAAAAAACCTGAAGGTACTAACCTAAACTATTTAGCCTAGTCACAGTAGGCCTATGTTGCCGATAACAGAATGATTATAATATTTCGTCATTATTATCACAATATATAATTAGAATAAAAAAAACCTAAAGGTACTAACCTAGGCCTATACTATTTAGTGCCAGTATGTTGCCGGTTACAGTATGATTATAATATTTCGTCATTATTATCACATTATATAATTAGAATTAAAAAAAACCTGAAGGTACTAACCTATACTATTTAGTCACAGTATGTTTACTTAGTTGAGTTGCCTAATCTGTTCGTTTCTACACAAAAAAGAACAAGAACAATCCGGCAACGCTGGGAGAAAGGTGAGAAAAACATGTAGCCATTTTACAATGTAAATTTCCATAACGAACTTTTGATATGAAAGTTTTTAATGTTGTATATTATGTTGAAGATGGTTAAATATTGGTTTCCTGGCATCAGTAAAGTGTATAAATACTATATTTATTAAGAAAAAGTTCAGGTTTGTGTATTTATAGTAGGCCTAGTTTTGATTGACAAGTTAAAGTAAACAAATACCTTTTTAAATTAGTAAATTTACTTTAGGACACCCAGCTGATATTTTTGCTAACGACCTGTTTTTTTTAGGAATAAGCACGTGCATTGTAGGTCTACTGTTGACTGTTATATAGGCCTACTAAAGTTAGAACTTCAGCCTACGGGTATATTTTTATTGCGAGCCTAATGTAGACTTTAGTTGTAACCTAAAAAACCGGAACTAAATTAACTTGAACTTTTCAGTCATAGTTGGCCTGCCGGCGTAAATTTACTATTCGACCCAAGGCTGATATTTTTGCAGACATCGTTTTTTACATTCTACTGTTAAATGTTGGGCGTAAGTTTACTATTCGACCCTGGACTAATATTTTTGCAGACAACGATGTTGTTTTACATTTTACTGTTAAATGTTGAATACAGGAATACAGGTAAACATACTGTGGCGCAAGTGTACTATTTGACCCTAGGCTAACCTATGGCAACAGAAATGCAAGAATAATAATTTAAAAAAACCTAAAAGGATCTAACGTATAGGCCTAGTATTTAGTCACAGTATGTTTACCTGTATTCAACATTTAACAGTAGAATGTAAAACAACGTCGCTGTCTTCAAAAATATTAGGCTAGGGTCGAATAGTAAACTTACGCCCATACTGTGACTATATACTATAGGTTAGAACCTTTTAGGTTTTTTTAAAATTATTATTCTTACATTTCTGTTGTCATAGGTTAGCCTAGGGTCGAATACCTAGTAAATTTGCGCCGGCCTGCCTATGTTTTCTGTTTGTTAACATATGATATATATAAGTTGGTAGTACTTTTTACTTTGAAAAAAAAGTGTTAATCTAGTCTAACTAGACGATACGCTGTTATATCTTATCAGCTTAGCAACATTAACTAAAAGTTTGCTAGGGTATGTTAATTCAACTTTTTATTTTCTTGTTTATTTTTTTATACTTGTTTTATATTGTTCATATTTTATTTTCCGGAGCCTGTGGAGTGTAGGTCTACGTTTCATCATATTTAAAGGATAAAGTGAAGTTTTATTTCATTCTTTTTTTAAATTGATGGTCAATTGGTCACGTTCATTGACTCAAGTTGGTACCCCTAGCCCTAGCTAGGTGATTCTTTTACACAATCTAATAAAACAATCACGATGTTGTCTATAGGCTTAATTGTCAGAGCTTCAATTCTTGGTTCAATTGATTTTGTAGTCATGCATATTATGCAGATCTTATTTTAAAAATTACTGTGTGAGCTTTAGGAAAGGTCCAAATGCAGGGTGCAATATTTTCCAATAACAGGCGACTACGAGGTAGTACTTGTCTTTGCACATTGAACCAATTTAATTTTTTGTCTATCTCACAAGTTCACTATCGATATCACAACAAACAATGGTATCAACGCTCATTTTTTTATCAAAGAAATTTGTGTGTAAAGTATTCAGTGTGGACGTTTACTAAATTCCGAGGCACAAGATGTCAACATACTCGGTATATACAGTATATTATATGTGCTAGGGTTTGGATCATAACAGTTTTAGAGAAATCTGCAATAAGAATAGGAAAATAAAATTAACTAACCTACTGTGGTATATGATCAATGGAATAATCGGCTAAAATTTAAAATTTGCCAACAATCCCTATATGCAAAAAAACACTAGAACGAAGTCATTATGTTCAATTGCATATTTATTTCCATTATATTGTTGGTACTAGTAAATGGTTGTTTTTTAAAGCCTAATCAAAGCACAAAGTAGGCCTACCTCTATACAATTGATATTTTGAAAATTAAACAACTTTTTGTATTTTTAAATATCTAATATTTAGTTCAAACTAACTTATAAACAACCCTCCACTTGCGCCTTCTTCTTATTACGTATTACGTTATAAAATCTGTCTTATTAAATAGTATAACGAAACTGCGCACTACTGTTCTTACATTTGGCGACATTGTATCACTGAAATATTTCCTTCATATATTCATATATTCATATAGTTGCTACCTGGTCAATGACTAACATTATCAATAATTAATTGATGTGCTTTTCTTGATTCAATTTAAATATTTGTTTTTATAATTTTTCTGGTGTTTTTTTTTTTTAAATTTCCGGGCATTTACATTAGTATATAATTAGTGTTGTCGAAGACCTTAGGTTGGCAGCACCACTCTCGTTCTTAAAAAAAGTTTGTCGCTTGTGATATATCAACAGAGAGGCATATTTTGCCAACTTACGCCAAATGATATTTAAATTAATTAGGCCTATGGAGACATCTCAGCATAACAGTTGAACTTGCACTTGGCTTCTTATTTTTTAATTGAGTCTAGGCCGATAGTGCGTGCTATATTACGGTGAAATACTGTTTTTATAATTGGTTTGTAGGCCTATGCTATGAATGAAGTTAGATTAGACTACATGTTCTGTATATAGGCCGACCGTTAATAACTTTAATTTTTTATTTTAAAATTTCAGATTCATGATCCAACTGAAGAATGCTTTATGAAATTCTATAACTCCTCAGGTATTTATTTAGTTTTTAATTTGATTTCTTTTGTATTTATTTAAACCTAATTAGCCTAGTAATAGGCCTAAACTTAAGTAGGCCTATCTTGCATTTAATTAATCTAAATTGAAACCACATTAATCGAGTAAAGGATTAAAATGTATGTATAGTGGTAGTAGTAGGCCTATCATTAGGCCTACAGTTTCATCTAGTCTATGTGATCCTTAATTTTTTACCACCTTTTTTAATGAAATTGTTTTTTAAGGTGTTCTTTTTTTTACCTTTTAAATTTATCTAAACATATAGCCTTCCTATTTAAGGGTCGGCTCTAGCTGTCGGCCATGTTGGTTGACACTCCATAAGACCAATGTTAAATTAAAATCCATATTTTTCCTTTATTTTTGATCGGATAATTATGAACGATATGTCATTTTAAAGCTATGGCCAATACACATGCAAATGGCTTTTCCAAAATTAAGAAAAACGTTTTGTTTAATATTTATTAACAATTTAAAAAATTTATTTTTAATAATTTTTTATGTTGTCACTATTAGTTATAGCGAAAAAGTACCAAGCCATTTGCATGAAGAATTTCGTCCCCAAGAGTTTGGTATTTTTTTGAAAACGCTATTTGAACAATTGCGGGTTTTAAATGGATTTAGGCTGAGCAATGTCCGTGTAACCTACCGCCGCTATAGATAGGGTGACTTTAAATATTTTTTTACAATGTAACTATTAATTATAGCGAACAAATATCAAGCCATTCGGATGAAGAATTTTGTCCCCAAGAGTTTGGTATTTTTTAAAAAACGCTATTTGAACAATTTCGGGTTTTAAATGGATTTAGGATGAGCAATGTCCGCGTAACCTACCGCCGCTATGCTGGAGTCGCAGGTTGCTTTCTGTTTTACTAGAGCCGACCCTTAACCTAGTACTCTAAGGCTGAGTTGCACCAACCAGGATCAGTTTTGATCTAGGATCAAAGTTGTATTTGATCCAGGATCAACTACTTTGATGGGTTGTTTCTATTGCACCATACCTGGATCAAATAATTGATCCAGGATTTACTGATCTAGGTATTTGATCCCGGTTGATGTAACCCAGCCTTAGAGTTAAAAATTCAATAGATCTGCCCCTGCTGTTAATTTTCCAACCAATGTAGGCAGGCCTATAGATATCGGCGTACATCCTGGAACGATGGGCCGGGGGTGTGGGAAAAGGACGGAAGTGGAGAAAAAAAACATTTTAACACACCGTTTTGGAACTGGTTTATCTATACCCGCCGGGAGTACTGATGTTTTTATAGTAGAGGTTTGCTCAAGTAACAGCTTACGCGCCGGTATCTTTACAATGTCTTAAAATAAATATATCACGTATCGATTTTATATTTATTTAACAAAATCATGCAGAAGGATACAATTTCACTCCAATGCAAGGGCTTAACCCTAGAACCGGCAGCTTTAACGAAAATAGATTTTTTGGCCTGTGCAAGCATTTATTCAAAAATTCGCCAAAAATAGTAAATGAACCCCAATCCAAAAGTGTTCCATAGCTTTTTTGTAGAAAAAGGTTCAAAAAATTTATATATGCCAGTAAACAAATGATAGATGTAAAATTTACAAAGTTATTAGCTCAAGAAACAAAAAATGTTCAGTTACGAAAAATAAAAGTTCAACTTTAAGTCTACATAAAAAATAGTAAACATTTTTTGTAATTTTTTCCATTAATGTAAAAAAGTTTTGTAATTTAGTTCTAAATAGAACTGTATAAAAACATTTAACATTTTCAAATTTCTTATTTTGAAAACATGAGTTTTTATGTTCCTACTACAAGTCTGCTATCAAAAGTATGCCAAGTTAGAAACATAATTTACTAATATATGCTTTGCCAAAAAATGAAATATTATTATAACAAAGTGTAGAGAATAAATCAAAGAACTGAACTGTATCCTTGTAAATTGTTTTTTCATTAAAGTGTTTGTCTTAGAATTATTTGAATAACAAAAGTTAGAAAAATATAGAAAATTCTCGTCTGTACAAGATGCGCGCGCAAACTCCTATGTCTACTCATGTTATAAAAAGCCGTTAGGGTTCATATTTAAACCTTAGATGAGACCGTATTAGCAGTCACTTTCCCACGGTCCTACACAACAAACTGTTCAAATATAGCATATTTGGTTTACAGGGAAAGTTAGCTTGAAGCATTATGTTTACAAAGATACCAAAATATCTCTAAAAAACGATTGAGGTCACACAGATACCACGTGAAATAAATAACGCTGTTTATTGGTTGGAAAACTGACCAATTGCAAGGGTCTAAAAAACCCCTTACAACTTCAGAACTATTTGTCCGATTTTTGATTGGATGGAAGTTTTGGATAGGGGAAATTGTGATGAATCCATCGATACATAGATTTAACTAAGAAAACCTACTGGGCGGGCTTTAGAGATTGACGAAAGTTGAGTTATTTTGTTATGTTTTGTATGAATTTTCGAGCGCCGATTGATTTGTAGAAAACTAATAAACTGCAACGATGATTACGTATGTAAATATACGTTTTAGAAAGAAATTGTAAATACAAAAATTAAAGTTTGAAACATTACCTTTCCAATGGTGTTTGTCTTTTTTTGATTGAAAGATTTTTAGTCGGTCAAATATTCAATACAATCACTCGTTACAAATGTGTGGGAGTGACGGTACATTATGTACCGTCTGCCGGTTCTAGGGTTAACTAAGCTATCTATTTAAGGATTTGGTGTCTCTAGACCACATTCAAAGAGGTTGAAAGAAAATAAAAAAATGTAAGCATAGGCCTTGTTCAAATTAAATTAAAGAGCTTCTTCAGTCAAACATTTGCCCACAAACCACATAAAATACGGTAATTCTGTTCCGAAATGTGGTCAGTTTTAAATTTATAAAATTCTGTAGGCCTACATGTTCAAAATGCCAGTTTCAAAAGCTCTAGTTATGGTTATTGATGTAGCTTACCTCTTTTTACAAATACTTTTAAAATATGAAGCTAAGTTAAACCCTTGAATCGGTGTAAAATTGCATCCTTCTACATGTCTTTGTTTAAAATATATAAAGTCATACTGCTACTTTTTGAAGACCCTCTAAGTAAAACATTTCACCAAGGCTACTTTTTAGTGACAGGCTAATTGTAACGATCAAGTTCAATGAGAAGTTTTAAAAAAATGTATTGCTAACTTAAATCCTCAAATCGATGTAAAATTGCAACCTTCTACATGTCTTTGTTTAAAAAATATAAAGCCATACTGACACTTTTTGAAGACTCTCTATATAAAACATTTTACCAAGGCTACTTTTAGTGGAAGGCTAATTTATAACGATCAAGTTCTGATAAGTTTTTTTTAAATATACCAGAAAAATCATATAGTAATTTTGATCCTAATTATTCAATGGGGAACTTTTTATTTTGATAAGTATTAGGAGCCACCACCAGGGGTTCACAAAGGGTTCACTGGTCCCCACCACCAATGTATATATAATTTATTCACACCATGGTTATATTGTGTATAAAAAGTGTTGATGGGTTGTTATCAGTATAATTTTGGTGAACATTGTGGGATGACTGACAGTGCGGAACCCTTGCTGTACAAATTTTTTCAACAGACCTATTAACAACTACTACAAAATCACCAAATATTATTTCTGACAATTTTTTATCCTACTAATCAGAAAAGATACTAAGGTAAGAAGAGAACTGACTGAACAAGCAAACATTTTATACACCTAGTTTTTAAAGTTTACTTCATTTTTATTATATATAGATGTGAGATAGAAAACGGAACAAATTTTATTTTAGCCATATTTAAACAATGTTACATTGTTTTATAAAATATTACATTCATTTTCAAATAGCTAAAACTTCAAAACTATTATATTTGATAAAAACCTTTTTGAGGTGACTCTTGAAACCCTTAAAAGGTTTTAATGTTTTCAGTATGCCCTTTACCAATTTTGGTCTTTTTGGAGTAGTTCCTCCCGTAAATTAAATAAACTTTTATGATAAAGCATGTTATGTTTCAGGATGTAATTTTGTTCGGGACAAAAATATTAAGAGTAGTTCAGATGAAGATCATGGGATAGTGCGCCTTACTACTCACCTAATCAATGAATCTCTATTCACGGCAGCTGCATTCAACATTACATTTAGTTTGATCAGATGGAAACGTGAGTAAGCCTAAAACTAAAATTTTTCAAAACAAAACAGTTTATTAGTCAATCAGTTTATTTGGTGAACGTTAGTGGGGTCTGATTAGAGATAAGTTGGTACAGATTTGTTTTGTACCTAATACAGTGGGTACCCTGGGCTACTTTTGGTGTCAGGAGCAGGAGACCATTATTTATTTGCCTTATGTAAATTTGTATAGGCAGTCCTGTAAATAAGCTAAATACATAATTATATAGGCTATACACTTATTTTCTTATTTCATTATTAAGTTGCTATATAATGCTTTCCATTTCCATTTTTTTTTTTATGCTTCTTCTTCCAATCACACAATATACGAGGGTCGTCCAGAAAGTAAAGAACGTTTTAGCATGGTGAAATAAAAACAAAAGATGTCAACACCAAACTTTATTTACACAGCCACAGTACCTTATTCTACTTTTCTACGTAATCCCCATTGTTGTCGAGACACTTGTTGTAACGTGGGACCAGTTTCTCTATTCCGATGTTATACTCATCAGCCGCGAAAGATTTGAGCCATATTATCACTGCTTCTTTAAGTTCATCGTCATTTCCAAACTGTTTTCCACCCAAAAATTGCTTCAACTTTGGAAACAGATGAAAATCATTAGGTGCTAGGTCAGGGCTGTCGGGAGGATGACTAAAGATTTCCCACTTCCGACTTTGGAGTTCTTACCGCGTTCATGCTGAGGCATGAGGCCGGGCATTGTCGTGAATGACAAAAAACTTTAGCCGACAGTATTGACTCCTCTTGTTTTGGATGGCGCGATGAAGTCGTTGAAGAGTCTCACAGTAGGATTCTGAGTTTATTGGTGCACCTCGTGGCATGAAATCCACATGGATTAATCCCTTTCGGTCCCAAAAAACCGTTGCCATGACTTTGCGAGTCTGCAACAATGGTTTTTCCTTTTTGGGTTTTGAGGGCAAATTTGTGTGATGCCACTCCATTGACTGACGCTTGCTTTCTGGAGTCTTATACAAAACCCACGTTTCATCTCCCATAACAATACGATCAAGAAATTGGTCTCCATCTTTGTCATATTGAGTCAAAAATTCAAAGGCTGCCCCCATGCGTTTTGCCTTATGGTTGTCCGTCAAAATCTTAGGCACCCATCGAGCACACACTTTCTTGTAACCAAGATGATCTGTCACTAACTCATGTAGGAGTGATCGTGAAATTTGTGGAAAAGAGTCATGTAAAATCGTCAAAGTGAAACGATTTTCCTGAATTGTTCCTTCAACTTTTTGCTTCAGTTCATCCGTGACTATTGATGGCCTCCCGCTCCGATCTTCATCATGCACGTTAGTTCTTCCTTGGTTAAACATGATACACCACTTTCTGATGAGACAATATGATCCCACAATATGTGTAGTCCCGTTTTGATTTTTCTTCAACCAACCCATATCCTATTCTTTACATTGTATTATCTTATCATGCCGAAGTCTATTCTTCAACTACTAATGCCATGCTTCTTCTTCCGATCACACAATATGTGTAGTTTCGTTTTGATTTTTTTTCCATCTACCTGTATCCTATTCTTTACATTGTAACATCTTATCATGCCGAAGTCTATTCTTTAACTATTGATGGCATGCTTCTTCTTCCGATCACACAATATGTGTAGTTCCGTTTTGATTTTTCTTCAACCAACCCATAAACCCATATCCTATTCTTTACATTGTAACATCTTATCATGCCGAAGTCTATTCTTCAACTACTAATGCCATGCTTCTTCTTCCGAACACACAATATGTGTAGTTCCGTTTTGATTTTTCTTCCATCTACCTGTATCCTATTCTTTACATTGTAACATCTTATCATGCCGAAGTCTATTCTTTAACTATTGATGGCATGCTTCTTCTTCCGATCACACAATATGTGTAGTTCCGTTTTGATTTTTCTTCCATCTACCTGTATCCTATTCTTTACATTGTAACATCTTATCATGCCGAAGTATATTCTTTAACTATTGATGGCATGCTTCTTCTTCCGATCACACAATATGTGTAGTTCCGTTTTGATTTTTCTTCAACCTACGTGTGTCCTATTCTTTACATTGTAACATCTTATCATGCCGAAGTCTATTCTTCAACTATTGATGGCATGCTTCTTCTTCCGATCACACAATATGTGTAGTTCCGTTTTGATTTTTCTTCCACCTACGCGTATCCTATTCTTTACATTGTAACATCTTATCATGCCGAAGTCTATTCTTTAACTATTGATGGCATGCTTCTTCTTCCGATCACACAATATGTGTAGTTCCGTTTTGATTTTTCTTCCATCTACCTGTATCCTATTCTTTACATTGTAACATCTTATCATGCCGAAGTCTATTCTTTAACTATTGATGGCATGCTTCTTCTTCCAATCACACAATATGTGTAGTTCCGTTTTGATTTTTCTTCCATCTACCCGTATCCTATTCTTTAAATTGTAACATCTTATCATGCCGAAGTCTATTCTTCAACTACTAATGCCATGCTTC
>JAGFPH010001003.1:125378-150706 GCA_018207615.1 Philaenus spumarius | reverse complement strand
CAATTTATGTTATTACAGTTTGACTGTTGGTTGCCTTTTTAGAGCACTCAGTATAATATTAACATTTTTATTTATTATTATACAGTAGCGTCCCGATATTTCGAGTTGAATGGGACCGAGAGTAACTCGGATTGTGAAAAACTCGGAATTACACGGAATATGTAGAGGTTAAGATAAAACTACTATTTATAGTCCTCATATCTCCGAAAAAATTAAAGTTTTATTAATTATACACTATTTTGTATTGAACACTGAGGTAAAAAAGTAATTTTATACACAGTAAAAAATAGATACTTATTAAAGAAATCATAAATAGTTTTTTGTTTAACTACACTGCAACGTTTACGAGCTGCGATGTCACGCCAGGGAGATACGGCAGTGCAGGGAAAAGTTTAGTTTGATGCTATTTTTGTATATACAGTAGAACTTGGATAATTTGTACGTCTTTAGTTCAAAATTACCGTTAATTCTAAGTTTCGGTTCGGTCCCTTGAACTTTATGCAATATCAATGTAAAAAAATGATGGATAATTCGAAGTCAACTTCTTTAATTCGAAGTTTTTTTTCAACACTAAAAATAAAATCTTGTGCTGTGAAAGGGATCTCTGGATAAATAGGTCACTGTCTGGTAGAAAGGGGGTTGGACATAGGGGGCAGGACTTACATGTTTGTACACGTATTTTAATTCTAGACGCGGTACCGGTTTCGAAGAATTTTGCCTTCCGAGAATTCTCTAGGTACCGATACTGTAGTTTGTCATTGATGCTCTGCCCAATCTCTGTCTGTTGTTAAATCTTGACAAAACCTTTTGTAAACGGAACAGAACAATCATATTGTTTATTGACACTTGTACTGCGCATAACTCTATCCCACTTACATGTACAACGTTACGGTTATTTTTCTCCCCTCCCCGAACATGACTTTAGTTGTACAGCCAATGGATCAGGGCATTATAAAAAATGTTAAGCATTTATACCAGCGACTTATTGTACAAACGCTCTTGACAAATTCATTGGAAAACAAAAATTTAAAGATCGGTATCCTTCAAGCAGCAAGAGTGTGTCACAATGCATGGTCACATTCAATGCTATTTGTGGCTCGAATTACATGGCATCTCGGGTTATCGAGACTCGAATTACCAGGACTCTACTGTACTTTTAAATATTTACAACTCTTAGTCTCGGGTTATTGATTCTGGCCTTTTTAAATGTGCAATTGTAACTTTACAATTTAAAATTAACAAGATAACTAAAAAATTGTCTCTTTTAAACTGCAGCCTTCTATTCTAAACTAGTTTAGAACATAGAAATCACATAAAAACATGTCGGACTTAGACCGACATTGCAAACGAATGGCACATTAGCGATATCGGGCTGAATTAGCTAGCCTATGGCGCGCATAAAGTTAAATATGTTTTTGTATAGCTAATCGTTTAAAAGAAACTAATAATTAATATCACCACTTGTTGTTTATTTTCTGTTTAGAAGATCCACGAAAGCCGAAATCAATTCTGTTAATATACAACCCGTACTACGCTTCTCATGTGGATAATGTGATAGGCTTCAACAACTTTCTGAGGAGTTGTAATCTTGACCCTATGCTTGATCTGTTCCGTATCCCTGCGACTGAATCCAAGGTTAGTTTGTATTTATATCACTTACATTTAAATATAACAGCATACGCCTATTTCTAATTCTTATTTAACCCTTTTTGGAGCAAACATTTTTCAGTTGGTGTAGAAAGTGTAAGTTGATTTTGGGTGAGAGTTTTTAAAAGGTGCTAATTGCAATACAGAGATAGTTTGTAAGCATTTGTTAAAAAGTCACAAAATGTTTAGTTAAAATATTTTGTTGCATTTTTTTATTTTTTTTTATTGAAGATAAATAAATCACTTTTTAATAAAGGAACGTATTATCTAAAAGTAATTTATGTATTTTTCGAAAAACCAAAGTTTGGGGGAAATATAAATAGTGTACAGTTGAGATCACTGAACTTATGTGATAAATGAGACCAAGTGATAACCGTGTAAGTTGAATTCGTCTAAGTCGGGGTACAATTTTGCAAATAAATACATACAAATTATGTTTAATTGGGATCAGAGGCTAAAGAATACAATAATTTAGAAGAAAATTTTCTAATAAAATTTTAGATAACACAGGATATTTTAGTTGGTTGGATTGAGTTAATCTAGATCCATTTAGTTAATTCGGTGTTATAAACATTATTACTTAGTTTTATTGGTTACTGTTATTAACTTATATTAATCTACTTGTTATTTATATATTCTGAATATATTGTGGGTTAACTGTAGTTAGGTTCTGATTTGACTTCTATTCTATCTTAGGTTATTTATAAATGCAGATAGCCTATTTACTTAACAAATGGTTTTAGTTCAATTTAAACTATTTGTACTACTGCACAACTAATACGTTTAATACTTCAAACGCATTTAACTGATAATATCACCGTCTTCAGTGATGCTTGTGCTACAATAACCAAACTATAACTAACAAGTAGTTTTCTCACAAGTTAAGCTCAATGTTTATTTTTACATTAACAAATGTTAAAGATATTACAGTTAACAAATATTTTCATCCAGTCGTAGAATCATATGTCACATTTTTCCCCCTTAACAAAATGCTTCAGATTTAGATGATCAGGATACTTATGGATATAATGAGATATTCTTAAAATTAAATTTACTGGACTACTATTACTATATCTGCAGATTACCTGACTGAACCAGAGTTATTCAAAAGAATGTTTGTAGCTTCATTTAATTTTTTGGTAATCACATTCTCGTTCCTCCCGTTTTTGGTTTCTTAGGATCTCCCAACTATTTCACAATTGCAGAATATCCAACGCATTCTTTTATTGTTAGAGTTTATAGTGGTAATGTCTGTTGTTTGTAACTAAAATAATACCTGTCATATCCAACCTTTTGAAAAATGTCTAATATTTCTAGACAAGAAACTAATATTTCCTAATAGTATAATTAACTAAGACTGCTGACCCCTCTCCGTCCCACTTGTTCCTGTTGTCAACCTATGAAATTAACCGATCAGCCTATATGTCTCTGGCTACCCACTGCCAATAGATCTTTACGTTGCCAATAAAGGGTTAAGATCAGAATTAGCCATGTGGTCATTTGTTCACTGATATTATAAGTATAGGGTCAGCTCCTGTGTTCAACATTTTCATAATGTGGTTCATTTTTAAAATGTTCCCATCTGTTTAAGGACCCAACTAAGTGGTACACAACTGAAGCAGAAAAAGCTGACAACATCTTAGTACTAGCGTCTCCTCAAGGCTGTCAGAGTAATGTGCCACATAGATTAAACACTTACTCGCATCTTGACGATATGTCCTTGAATAGACTACGGAGTAAATTAGCACTGAAAGGACCATGTTCCCACGCTGTCAGTGTACAACTCCCCAACTGTTCGTGGGATACATTACCTGAAGAAGCTCGACATCTAAGAAAGTAAGAAGTTGTTAAAATTATATAATATGTAAGTCATTAGTCTTAAAATCGATTAACATTAAAAAAAAAAAAACGGTATGAATGTTCTACACAAAAAAAGATTATAAAATTATCACAATCCACTTTTATAAGCTTTAGAACAAATAAAAAATTTATTAAACTGAAGTAAAAAACTCACAAGATACTTACTGTCTAATTAAAGTCTATATAATAACAGAATTTAAAGTTAATGAATCTAAAAATTTCAAAACAAACTAATTATTAATAAAATATACATTTTATAGTATAATTTGTATAAAACTTTTTACACATTGTATATAAACCAGCTATAACCAAGTTGTAAAAATAGACAAACGAGACAATGATACAGCAAGTAGGGGTGGAGAGAGGCAGCGGTGTATGAAAGCACTAACCTTGAGCTGAGCTCAAATATAAAACCTTTTTAGGACATTTTTTCAAACTATGTAAAAGCAAAATCGCGTAAAGTGGGGCTCGTATAACAAAGACTGCATGTACGTGTTTTATTTTAATTTTTCAGGTTAAAACCATATAGAACCACATTAGTTTTTGACCCAGTATGTCTTAATTTACTCTTTGGATTGGAAATAACATTCACAAATTCCAAAAGACGCAAATCTTTAACAAAGCGTTTGCGGACTTATGTTTTTGTGAATTTTTTGATGAGAGGAATGAAGTATTGCAGATTTATTCTGAAACACTGTGTATAATATATATGCACTTACTTACAGTTCAAATTATATATGTGGGTGTTTGGTTGTGCATGTTATTCTTCCGAACCAAACATTTTTATTAAACTTAAAAATGATTGCTAGTCTAAGTTAATTTCATTGTGTGTGTTGTGTTTTCAATGTTGTTCTGTAAGTGCTGTAATGCTGTCCTTTTTAAGTGTTGAGTGCTATACCTGTTGATTTTGAAGACATGTAACTATTACCAAAGAAGAACTTTAATGTAATGTTTATACATTTTACAACTTTATTAGGCATTTATAGAGTGTGTGCGGAAAACACATTGCCTTTAAAATGACATTTCCGATCATGATTTAGATTCTGCTTTTCTTTCACCTGTTCAATTTTTATTACCCTACTTTGGCTGTGGAACATTCATATTGTATTAAAAAAATGTTTAATTGATTTAAAGACTCAAATCTTAAACACTAAAAGTATCTTTTGTTATTGTGTTTCTGTTATGTTTTTACAAATTTAATTTTGTTCAATGGTGAAATGCTATGGTATCATTTTAATTGTTTTTGTTAATTAAGTTATTTTTTCCGCTTCCCTGCAGTTAGGCTATATTGACTATTTAAAAGGTGTTTTTAGAATTCCATACTGTATCAGTACAGCTTTGTTATGTCTCCGTCCAAGTCTCACAGCCTCATAAATCCTTTGTTTCCAATATTTTGTGATAAAATTTCACACAAAATTGTTCGTAATAAACCTACATACATAACTGGAATACAACTTTAAAACAAAACAATTAGATTGTTATTTCAAGTACCTGTCAAGTTTGGTATCGTTATTCAATAGGTCTTTTAAATTCCACTGAACTTGCTTTTCCTAGCGTCTTTCCATTTGACTAAAGTTGTGACTCATGAACCTCCAAACTCATAAATTTATGTTCTCCTATAATTTTCCGAACCTGTGCGTTTAAAAAATCTCAATGTTAGCACTTTAAAAGAAAATGTTAAGTCATTTGGCAATTTACAAGAAAATCTATTCATTATTTTCTTTCCCAATTTAAAAATTATTTGGTAAATATATTGTGAATAAAATTCTGTCGTATTTCTATCAATCTATGTACAACTGTGTGCTATAACGCTTCTGTGAGCTCGGTTTTAGTTTCAGTAAATCTTAATCAGATTTGGTGTCCATCTTGATGCTTGACCAACACTCATTTTGCCTTTAAATATATTTTAAAATACTAAACCCTTATGTGCTTTACACACTTCGTGTTCACTCTGGTTGTTCTTATGTAGGTAATTGTCTTTAATTTTTTACTATTGATCTACATGCGATATCTCTCTCTAGAAATCAAGAAAAAATTTCTTGCCTAATCTTTATTTATCAAAGTTAGCATTTATTGTGCAGTAAATTGTCTAAGTAAATATCGTTTTCATTAACAAAAAATAAAAAAACAAGAGCAATTTAAAAAAATATATACATTTTTATATAAAATTCTACATCTTAATCTACTTTTCACCACCAATGTAAAAACACTTATTGTAATGTATCACCAATTTCTGAATTCCATCTTCATTGAAATATGCCACCTGATTTGCCAATTACTGCAGCATGGCCGTCAACAACTCGCCTGAAAACATGAGTAAATTCATCAGATAATGTTGAAATCGTAACACATCCATGGATCATAGTATTTTTGCCATACACTTCACTAACTGCCATTAAATCTCGGCTATTGTTAGAGAACTGCTTCTGTAATGGCATCTGTATCAACAGATGATGGTATTCATTAAGATTGCGCAAAAATCTGTTGTTTAAAAACAGATTTTTCTAACGAAATGAGGATTTTAGTTTTTTGTTTGTATAGGTTAGATTTTTGATTTCTCAACAGCATCTTAAAATACGTTATGCAAGTATTTTAAGCAGATTTGATCAAAACAGATTATTTAAAAAAGTTATCTCAGTTTAAAAACTATCAGAGGAGATGCATTTTTTAAATAGTTCGGAATTTTCTGGTAAATCATAAATTTTTGTTTGTACCAAAATCAAAGACTTTTCTTTAAACATTTCAAAGTTCTTTCGAGATATTATTATTTTAATATTTTTAGGTTCGAGCTGCCACAACATCTGGATAAACTGCTAAGTTATTTGACTGATACAGAGTCTGCATTCTCAGTCTTAAATTGTTTGAAGCCAAAGATAAAATTAAACGCAGAGCATTATTTCTTAACTGCGCTGAAAGAAGCACAATTATCACATCCACAAGCTGTAGCATCATGGAGTTCACTTCCTGACATCTCTCGTAACCTCCCTGATCAACCTCCTGAACCTAGAACAGTGGTTGATCCGGAAGGCAGGTGTATTAATTTAAACGTTGTTGATAACGAAGAAGATGAAGAAGAAGGTCTACTTTGTGACGGAAAATCTATCAATTTGAATTTATCAGGGAATTTTTGATAGTTACATATATTTTATTTGAAAACCAACAGTGAATAATTTAAGAAACTGTTTTATTTTTAAGTAAGATACTGTCAGAGAATTTAGTACATTCTGATAAGGGAAGTTACAACTAGAGCCGTAACTTTTATTATTTGTAATCATTATTTTACGTAATCATACAAAACATTTTATTTTCCATTGCAGTAGCTTTAGTCTGTATATAAGTTGTAAAGTTTTATTTGTATTCGGCAAACTTTGTCTTTCTCCTAGTTGTATATAATGCCTAGCCTAACCATATCCAATCAGATTTATGAAAAAACCCAGAATATTCTTAAATTAACTGATTTTGTTTATATTAACTTATGTTTCTGTGATATTATTATGGTATTATGTTGAATTTTTACTTTTAATTTTGTATTATAAATGTATTGGTATATATTTATACTTGTTATAGTGATTTTGTTTATTTACAGGCTAGAATAAATACAAATTGACTTCAAGGTAACTTATACAGGTTGCTTCTGTAATGTGGGGGAGATACATTTCAATGATATTCTAATAGCCTACCAATGTCATCAATGCACACTAATGAATGCTGTTTTACAGTTACCTTTATAAATAATTTTGACAGTTGTATAATTCAATTTGAAATTAAATGTATTACAAAAATGTTTGTTGATTTTTTATATAAAATTACGGTTTTTGAGTTATTTTCATTTAAAGTTTTTAAATGTCAACCATTTTGATTAAAATTATTGAATCAGGTTGATTATTTTTTCAGACTGGGATTTTACTTTGTTAAATTTTGACTCAATCCATTAAGCCATGCTAGATACATTTTTTAGTAAAAAATAAAATAGTGGATAGCTGGTAAAAGAAGTGTTTTATCTAGCTCCGAGAACTACTCCTCAATTATCTTTGTGCATTACAGAAACACCCAGTATATAATAAAGTGAAATAAGATCATTTTGCAATCTGAAATCCCTTTATCCGTGTCTAGAAAAACAACGTTAGCAAATTTGCATGTTTTCTTTAAATTATTTGAAAAATTGATTCCCTTATGTTTTTTTACAAATTTTATGGAATATTTAATTTGAGCATACATGCTATTATTCTATTTAACATATTTGTCCATTTAAAATAAATGAAAAAGATGTTCACTGCTGATACAATAATCAGCTGTTTAATTTAAAACTTCCATGTTGGAATAGCAATTACGTACTTTCAAAACATTTGTGTATCAAATTTTTGGGTCAGGTTTTTGTTTAGGAGTTGGTCTAAGTCATGCTGGTTGTTTTAACCTTTATTATAACTCAAGGGTTCCCATGTCCGAGGGTAGAAGGTCATCCCCCTCACCCCCCTAGTTCTCAGGGAAAGGAAAAATATCTATTAATATTTATTTACAGTGAGATGTATTTTCTTTTAAAACAGTTATTTAATTTTAGTTTCAAAAGTTATACCTTCCCATAAAACAAAACTACAAAATTAATGTTGTTATTTAGATTTCTATTAAGAATAATTCCATCTAATAAAATTAGATGGAGTTATGGGTAAAATAATCCTAAATATAAAAATGTCTTCCATCCATATTGGATATAAAAACCAACAACAGAAGAACAGAATTAATGATGTTATTTTTAAATACAAATTTTTTAGCCCAAAAAAAAAAACAGAAATAGTGCAGTAATTATTATTAAATTTTTTTTATCTGTATTTAGTACTTTGGAAGGTAAACATAACAGTAAAATTATATGAGATAGTCTGTGCCTTTATAGGTACAATTATTTTATAGAATAGTATGAGTCTAGTATTTCAATAACAGTAGCATACTTTTCAACAGGTTCTGAACTGGAACCTTTTAATAGGCAAAAACTGGCTAATATTTTACAGTTAGTATTTCACCTAAACAGTAAAATTGGCTTTGCAAATTTTAAAAGTTTCCGGGGGAGGTCAAAATTTCCCTTTACTCCCTTTTCCAGGGTGGAAATTCCCTTAATCCCCATGCCCTGGCTTAGCCCCGCCTAGAAATATCATATAGACATCCTTGTTTATAGCTCTTGTACTATAAACCTAATAATTTCATTTATAAATTTAATATTATGAATCATCTAGCTTTGAAGTTATGATTGATCCTATACATTAATTAAAAATAAATTATAAAATATGTGTGTAGATGATAGAAAGAGTTAGCGTTTGGTTAATGGTGATAGGTAAATAAAGATTTAAATAATTAGGGAGGTTGATGTAAAATTGTACAAAAATAAAAATACCAGTATTTGCGCAGTTGTCAATACACATCTTTTTCTAAAAAAATGCATTTTTATCATTATTTAGTTATTACTTCCAGGTTCATGCTTCCGAGAGATCTGGACCCTCTCTTAGTATATCTAGGATCAGCGCCAAAATACGACAACGGAGCCGCATTCTTAGCAGCTCTGGAACAAGCGTGTTCGTTACGACCGCAGCCCGCAGCGCAATCCGTGATTCCTTACACCATATCTCAAAACTTCCCGGAACCGTCTTCCGAAGCTAGAACACCGATCGATCCAGAAGGCAGAGAACTTATTTTAAGCGGTGAAGATTACGAAGAAGAACTCGAACCGCTCTGTATTGGGAAATCGATCACTTTGAATTTATCGGGGAATTGCTGATAGTTTTTTGTATTCATGTTTTTATTCCAAACAAACATTAGTGCCTAATTTATGAAAGGCTTTTTTATTTAAAAAAGTTATTTTAGACGGTCTCAGGTTAGTTCCTCAAAACTAGAGTTTTTGTTTTTAGCAAATTCTGTATAGATTTATAAATCTTATTTATTACTCTTGCAACTAATAACAATAATGCTTGTAGCCTGTAAAATTGCATGGTAGTGTTTACAAGGAGATGTCATCTAATTAACACTTTGTATATGATTTTTTTAAATAAGCACACAGGAATGCAATTTTTATCAGTGGGGCAGAAATTGTTTTAGAACACTAAATTTTCTCAATCGCACTTTGCAATATTGTCCACATTCGTATAGCTAAAATATTGTAACTTCCTGTTTAATATGTGTTTTAAAACAATCCAATTTATATATTGATTTGATATTTGTGCAAATTCTGACAGCTTTGTCTATGTTGTGTTGGTAATGTGTGTGACTAACAATGATTGTTTGAAGTTCTTCAAACTTCCACCAGTTAATACTGATTACTGTAAACATTAACTTTAAACATCAACCACCTAGTCCACTTGCTACGCATAATAAACCTTGATTACGTTGAAGTAAGAGGTATGAGATAACAAGTGGCTATGGCGACCTGGCTACCGAATAATATCACCCCCCCCCCCCCCCCCATCTACACAATGAAAATGGAAACAACCAATGAGTCACCACATCTTACGTAATTTATTAATAAAGACCAATTTTGAATTTCGGTAATTTAAGTTAAGAAATAAAAAACTTTAATAATACCTATGTATTAAGTAGGCCTAACTTTGTATAATATGGTTTAATGTGATTTAGTTGTTATTGCTTGAATAACATCATTTGTATGAAGCTAACAAAATTTCATACCGGTACCATGAAACTTATTAATATCTAAAGTATTAAGACACCAGTTGTTTGGCCGGCTGTGACTAGTCAAGAGTCAGAAAACTGCCATTTATCAACCGGCAAAAAATATCTTATCAGCATCTCGCTGTATTTGTGCGGTTAAGATTAAATAGGAACCCTGCTCGACTTGCATCAGAAAGCAGGCAACACACTTTGTGTATGTATATACATATATATTGTAAACAAACTGATTAGGCTGACTTTGTTCCCATTCATTTCTTATATATTTTTCCCAAAATAATAATTTTCCTTTATTATTTGTGGACTTTTCCGCGGCCAACATTTTCTGAGTCCTGTGCCAATTTCCCCCAACCTCGTTCAGGCGTTCAAACATATTCTGCACCCCTGACACTTGATACGGTCATTACGAACGTGATACAGTTCATTAGCGGTGATACTGTCTGTGAACACTGATAACGGTCTTTAAGATCATAACTATTGGTTGAACTCACCAAATATTTCCATTTTTATTCAAATCTATTTCTAGAATCAGTCAGCTAGATTTTAAATGGGTTTGGATAAACTTGATTATAGAACAAAACTTAAGTAGGCCAACTATGTAATCGTGATATAATATTACTAAGAAAGTATAAATAATAATAATAAATATTGAGCTTGACTTGTAAGAAGATTGTTGATAGAACAAAACTAGAACACCTAACTCACAACTAGTACGTTTATTAACTCAAGCGGGATTCAACAACAAAGTTGCCATCTTGAGTGATGCACGAGATACAACAATCAAACATAACAAACATAACAGTTTTAGTTATCAGAAACTTTGAACTAATATGGAAGGAAATTGGTAGCATAGCGTAGAACTACCGTTTGTATCCGTCTTAATCAGTCAGTCACTGATAGATAAATATGTGAAGTATAATTATCTGAAAAAGTAATAGTTCTGTGAAATTATTGACATTTCTTCAGGTATTTTGGACGGACATTAGCTCAACATTCAGGCCCGGATTACATATTAGGCCAAGGCCTAGGGCGCAGGCTTGTGGGAGATTCAGATCGCGGGGGAAAACAAAAAATGTTGTAGGAAAAAAATTGTCTACTTCTAGTTGAGCGTGAGTACTGTAGCGAGCGTCCTGGTTGCACTGGCCTTGAAAGAGAGAGTGGGTGTTGAGGAGAGTCTAGCGGGGCGGCGCAGCGGATGACTCATGCCAAGATAACGTCACTGCCGTCACCCCTCCCTCCGCCCTCACACTAGTTACTACTGTGGTATTACCACTAGTTACTCAACACTCTCGCTCTTCTTAGCGTTGAAAATGACGTAACAAAAACATTGGATTTCAGTAGTACAATTCAATCATTTGCCTGGTCCAAAGGCAGAAAGAAGAAATTTTAAATCTAGCCTATGTACAAAAAAAATATTTTGATTGTCATTAGTAAATACATAGACAGTGTTGTTTATTTAGTAGTGTGTTTTATTTTTCAACATGCTTTCTTTATAGTCAATAGTCAATATTTGCTTACTATTTAATTATAAGTATATATATTGGCTTTTCATAAGCGATTTTGGAATTTCAATCACTGTTATTGCGTGATTGATAGGGTACATTTTTTCTTGAAAAATAATTAAAAATTCATTCAAAAGGGCTCAAAATAAAACTGTGTTAATAACTCAAATAGCCCAAGAGAAGCTCTAAAACATTAGTTTTACAGTTAATTATGGGAAAAAAAAACATTCCAGACCCCCGGAGCGTAATTTAGAATTTTGGCCTAGGGCGTAAATAGCTGTTAATCCGGGCCTGTCAACATTAGTATGATTTCTGGAGAGACCACGATACCCTAAACAATTCCAAAATAAATGTTTAGTGGCAATGGAGGTGAGTCATCAAAATATTTGTCTGTTTAAAAGAAAAAAATAGTTTATTAGGAAAAAAGTAATAGGATGCAACCTTATTGGCTAGTCCTGACAAGGAACTAATTCCAGCTATATTAGATTTATGAAAACATAACTAAAAACCAATTTTGAGGTTTCAAAAATTTAGATGGTTTTTAAAGATATAATTAAAATAAATACATAATTAATTAAAATATTAGCTCAGTTAAGTTACAAGTTATTTATATTACTCCAAACTCAAATAAATGATTAATTACGAGTTAACAATGTAAAGCTGGTGGTCAGACAGAAGAAAAATAACTATTACCATATACATAATGTTAATTCCATGACATCTTACCCTGTACAGTTACTATTATTTTAAGAGATCTTATACAACTTTATTGCCCTATAGAACAGGATCATTAAAAAATGATGCCTCTGATTCATACACTAACTGAACTTTACCTGTGCGTGGTTCTTTTACTAAAATGTTCAGAGAAAAAGTACATTTTTCCATAAGGAGGTGTTCTTTTTCTTGCTTTGTAAACAAAATTTCACAGCGATAGTTTGCGTCCATGTCCACTGAACTAACTCTGGTGTGATGGGGCTTATAGCAGCAATAATCTATATTTATTTGTAACAACCCAGTAATGTTTGAAAGTGAACTGAGGTAGTCCTGTATACACAGCTCTTTTGGTCAATCACTGACTTAACAAAATACTCAATCTAAACCAAAATTGTCTCGAGCATGAAATTTAACATACCTGTTGGTGGAGGTAACTAAAAAGCTTCAAAAGTCAAAATTTTCAATCCTTAAAAAAATAATATCAGAAAAGGAACTCAAATTTGTTATTTTTGCCCAATTGAATAAAACTTTGTGAAGTAAAGATTTTTAGAATGTTAGCAAATATTACTTTTTTTATCTCATATTTTTATCGTTAGACTGTGCTGCGAGCGGAAGTGAAATTATTCCATAGGCAAGATGTGTTTGAGATACGAAGTGTCTCCTAATATAAGAAATTCAATTTTTAATCAATATCGAATATGGTTACAGGCTCCACAACAGTCAACTAAACCTTAAACTGAAAACATTGAGGTGTATAGGTGTTTTTATGACCCCAAAAATAAAAAGAAATAGGGCAGTAAGTTAGGCAGCCACTTGTGAGGAGTGTTTGCCCTACAGCAGTAACACATTACATGTGCATTAATCGTACCAGATGTTCATTTTCAATAAATATTGAATAGATTCAATAAATCATTTCTTCAGATCTCCAGATCTAGGAGTTATGACAGTTAAAACAATCATGTACATGTTAAGAGATTCATAAGTAAACATTACCAGTTTTATCTTCCCTCATTATTGATGTTATAATGTTATTAAACATATCATGTATGCAAATCAAGATCAGGGCAATAGTACAGTCATAGACAAAACCTTATTGCTTTGAATGTTTTTGTAAAAGAATCTATCAATTAGTTTTAAGTTACATTTGTATGAGCTGGGGCAACATTTTCCGACCATCCGGTATTTACTAACAGATGTTATTGTAACTCATATGTTAAATTTGGCGTTTCAGAGTTTTACATTTCTTTTTTTTATTACTAATAGAATAACACTTTTACAAAATTAAAATGTCCATATTAGTATAGTAATTTCAACGTTAAATAATTCTGTGCTCCATGATTCTCTTTCCTTTTTATTAGTCTAACTGGTATAAAGAAAAACATTAGTAGAAAACTATATATATTAATTTTAGATTTATTTAAAATTAATAACCTCAGAAATAATTCACTAGATATTTGGTCTTAAAGCATTCACAATGTAAACATACTTAATATTTTGCGTGGTTAAAATTTTCAATGCAACCAGTAGAAAAATAATAGATTCTCGTTGGCCTAAAAACTGTGATTTACTGAATAAATATAAATTTGGATAATGATAATATACTTATGTTTTTGTAGAGCGTTTAACTTCAGGAGTGTAGCCAGAAGTTATTTTCAGAAAGGATATATTGGGTAGATTTAATAATCTAAAGATAGATCTGTATGTATTTTTAAATCAGCACTTGATAAAAAGAAAGATCATCAATTGATAAAAAGAGATTTATAGAAGATAATGGTTTATGGAATCCCAGTCTTCTTCACGTAATTCGTACAACCACCTAATTTTATACGGAAGCATTCTGAGGTCTGAGTGAAGAATTTGTCTCACAGTCCGATATGTAATCCTCAAAGCAGCAGTGTGTTTTCGAGCGGATTGCACTACCGATGCTCGAACTCATTGCACATTTTAAGGTGTTTTAATATTCCGAGAACAACCACTAAGTAATGAAGAGCTTCTTGCCCTCATGTTAGAAACCCATCAAGATAGTTTTCCAATTGAACCTGATAGGTTGAACGGAGACTTAATTTCGTACATTACAGAATGGTTGTTACTTCAAAAATGTTACTTCCTGGAGGTAGTTTCCATGGTGTGCCCAATGGAAGGTTAACAAGACATTCATGAGAAGTAGTACTTAAATAATTTACAAAGGTTTTAAGATCATATTTGACTGAAACTATTGCGCATACATGACTCAATAGGTTTACTCATTCCTAGAATAAATTAACAAAGCACCCGCAACATTTTTATACCCAACAAATGCAAGTATTGTTTTACTTGGGGCGTGTGGGTGAACTTAAGTTGCTAAAAGCATTGTAGCTGTGATTAGGTTTAACAACGATGGCTATCCTGTCACACCAATTGACTAATCACGGCTACTGCAGTAGTGGTGATTAAAGTCACCTCATGACGACAAATGATATTTTCTTAACGAAATTATCTTCAAAACAGAATGTAATTACTAAATGTACCTTAAATTTTTGTTTTATATTTTGGGCAGAATGTAAGTAAATATCCCTCTGGCTACGCTCTTGTTCGTCTGTTTGGCCATGTTTAGTATATGAAAATGTTTTTAACTAAATGTTATATATTTGTGTAAGTATGTTTTAGAATTATATATAGTTATACATTTGTGATCATGTTTGTATTGTATCAAAATTTAGAAACACAAATCACATGTATGTATGTTCTAGATATGTGCATTAGAAGTTGTACCTTATAAAATTAATTTAAATCTAATATTTGTAAATTAACAAAATTTAGGTCATGTGTTTTATATAAAGGACATAACCTTTTGTTGTTTGCTTGCTGTTTTAACCCTTTAACTGCTATGGGGTTTATACACAATCGTAGCACTGGTGAACTTGCGTGCTACGCCCGCATATATACGTTGTGCATATTCACTCTTGTGTGCTATGAAATTTATTTGTAAAAATGTTTATACATTTGATTATTGGCTTATATTATTAAATGATTTACTTTAAAAAAAACTCAAATTTTTTTGGAAAATAAAATTTGAAAAAGTGTACAAATTTATTAGTTTTAGTTTGAATTTTACAAAAAATAAATACTATTATACTACTATACTAAAATTAATAAGAAAAATAATTACACTAATTTCTAATTTATACATGTTTAAAATGCCTATTTAAAATGCTGGTATTATTTTTTTTAAATTGTTTGTAAAGATGTTTATACTTTTGATTATTTTCTTATATGAATGAATGCTTTACTTAAAAAAAAAACTCGCCACCTGGGGTAAGCATTTGCTTCAAAAACTTAGCTGTTGAAGGGTTAATTGTTTATTACTTGGTATTTTATATTTATGTTTTTTCATTTATTATATGTCTTTACTGCAGTAATGTTTAAAGTAACACCTTATAACTCAAGTAAAAAGTTTGGAACATCTGTTTAGGTTCAAATTAATGTACTCCTTGGTTTTAAATATAACGGTTTATTAGTCTTTAAGTAAGTTCGGTTGTGATTACGAACAGTGCTGTGGTTTTAGATTCAATTTGCGAGGTAAATTAAGTAGTTATACCCACTATCATTTACAAATGAAGAGCTGCAATTATAAACAAATTATGCCGTTCCAAACTTTGCCATTTTAATTGTTTAACATTGCCATACCGCTCTATTGATCCGAATCTCGATTAACTGAGATTCTACTGTAATTTGAGTTTTATTTACATCTTGAACTAAATCCGACCAGTGATTTTGCATAACATGTGCTGCAATTATGCCTTGATATATATTCTGTTTAAAACCTAACATGCTACTTACTGGTGTACGCTCAGTCCATAGGTCGACAGTCAGATTTTAATTTATGTTGAAACGTAACAAATTCATAATAACTAGTGGACATGGCAATGCTTAGCTATTGCTTGATTTACCTAACCTAAAATTATATTCAGTTTTTGATCCAAATCAGTTGTTGATCAAAATCAGCTGTTCTAAGCTTTTCATACGAACAGCTGTTTTTTGTGCCCCTGATAAAATCATAAGAAATCTTTCTTCTTCTTCCATAAGATTAACATGGCAACTTTGAGGGCCACTGGGGCGAAGCCCTTAACATACATTGAGCTCATTTTAAGGGAAGCACAACTTCAGAGTGAGCTCTGTAAAATGACACCAAAAACATCAAAATCGGTTAAAAACTCTAGGAGGAGTTCTACTCACAAAATAACCTCTAGCAAATTAATTATGTATAAAGATAAAGATAACTCAACATTAATATACTTTAATTCAATTTCAACAAATATAAAAATTAAGTTTTTAGCAAAATAAAATTACAAAATATTGTAAATTATATACACTCAACATTTATTTGGAAGTATGAGAATTAAGACTTTTAGTTGAAATGTATAGGCCAATTTATTTATAACAAACATTGTCATTTATAACCTTTTGGTGAAAACATAAAGCACAATTACCAACAGTACCAGTCGTGGAAACTTTCAGAATCAGAACACTGGTTTGGTAATGCCTATGCCTGCTGCGTCCATATTATGATTATTTTTGAAAATACATTGAAAATGTCTCGTGCCTATTGACTCTGTTAATAGTCAAAATCTCACTGTCGGCCTGTGTGCAACATATATAATTACATAAAAAATGAATCTGGTGTAGGTGATACCATTTTTATTATTAAGCTTAGATCATTTGTTATATTATGCATAGTCTTTATTTGTAGCATACACAGAAATAATTTTAGTTTAGTACTTAGAATTCGGCTAGCAAAGGCAGAATATAATTTAGAAGTAGTTTTTGTTATGAACAGTTTGTGTTATGATGAGTTTGTAGTTATATTTAAAATGAATGTACTTAAAGAAAAATGTATCCATATATTTCTATAAGATCTAAACGTAAAAAACAAACCTGTACAAAACAGGTTTTAGTGGTAATTAAAGGTTGGATTTATAATTGAATTTTGGGAAGGTTTAGCTCGATATAATATGGTTCTCAAATATAAGTTCATAGGTTTCTAGTTTTGAGTATTCCATTTGTCGTCCTACTGTGCTCTTTCAATTAGTCGAGCTCGTATAGAGTAAAGAAGTTAAAAAAACATAATTTGTGTTAATAAATCAAAAGTGCACCTGATTGATCGAAGGGAATTACCATATTTAATGACATCAATGACCATATTAAAAAAAAACTAACGTTAGAAGATAATTTAAACAAATTACAAGAGTTTTAAAAATTTTAATTTATGTATCCATTAAAAAATATGTATTTACAAATATCATATTGTACAGCCTTGAAGAATAATATATATATCAGTCACTTTGAAGAAAGTTAGATGCCTCCGACTGCTAATAACTTTGTTTTGAATTATCTCGTACTTTATTTACTATTAAGTTGAACAATACGTAATTTTTTAACAAGTTAACTTGCTTTTGTAATTAAATTATTTATTTAAACAATTTTAATTACATTTGGCTTTGTCAGAAATTTTTATTTATTATATTTTTCAATCGAGTCAAGACAAAAATGCTTGCATTGCCTATATTACCCATAGAATCAATATGAGTATAATACAACTTTATTTGTACAAATTGCTTGATGCATTCATCCCTAATGTGTAAAATCCAAACACAAATTTTTTTTATTCCTTTTGGCAGTCATATTATCTTGTCAAACATATTTATCTATTAACAATTACAGTAAACTAAAATATACATATTATTTGAAATGTATTTATCGTGTTTTGCTCATAAAACAGTTATTTAATATCACAACAATATATATTCAATATTCATATAAAATGTAAGTTTTAAAGTAATTTAAGTATGTACCACAGTTAGAATGTAATTAATTTGGTTAGATTACAATTTTTCAATTAAACCTCAAATGGTTTTTCCATATATATTAGATTTGTAAACTGTATACATTAGAAAGATAATTTTTTTCAAGAAGTAATTTTAAAAATGTATGAAATGTAGAATTTTGTTTTGTACAAAATTGAAGTAATTCACAGCCTCAATCGTTTCTATATTATAAAATGTTTTCAGACGACGTCTGTGCATCGAGCTACTTTGGGTTGATTAGTTTAATTGGCAGAAATTAAGAAAAAGATTTGATAGTTTTGATCACTGCAACAGTAAGTAGTTGATTTTTTTAAAATTATAATCTTCCGCTAAAGTGTAAAATAGATAGTTTCCGAACACCTAGAAGCCGTTTGTTATTATATAAAGCTTAAAGTGTTTACTTTGGAGGTAAAAAAAATTAATGACATTTTTGTAAAAACTGGTTAATTATTAAAGTAAAAATGTGTATAGTAAAATTTAAATTACATGAAACAAAAATTAAATTAACTCTTTTACTCACAAATTATGGGCTGAGAAATGTAAGAAAGGTTATTCTAAAAACATCTGGTGTGCACATCACACAACTTTCCTTACCAAAATAGATGCTGTATCTATTATCAAATTTCTCGAGCGAGAGATTGATGATACCATTTTCGAGTTAATAGGAGTATCCGTTTCGAAGAAAGCGATACTAACTTCAAAACGGTTAATCCCACCTGATTTTGCTCTCAATCGATTTCTAACCTCACAAAATGTCAAATTTGATACCAAATACGGCTAGTTTAAAAAAAGACATTTTTACCCCCAAAAACGCCCTTTTTGGGGGCAATTTTTGAAAAAATGGAAAAAGTTGAGTGGGGTATCGTTTTTGACATTATTTTGGACGCTGAATCGAATGAGGCAATTTTCAAGTCGATAGGACCAGCCATTTCAGAGATAAAAACAAAATAACTTGGTTTTTGTAATAACATTTTTCAACGAATTTTTAACGGTCTTTCGCGTACATAGGGTGTTAAGGGGGTCGGAGTAGAGTATCAAAATCGTTAGAGGGAATTTGGAGTAAATACCAAAAATGTGCTAAAAACTGCTCCCACGGTAAGACACCACCTCCGATTTGCTTCAAATTTACATGGGTTTAATTGTTTACATGTTTGAAGATATCCTGTAAATTTCAGTTCGATCCGTCCAGCCGTTTGCCCTGTGCACTCCGGACACACACACAGACACACAGACAGACCAATTGCCAAAAATGCATTTTTTGGACTCAGGGGGCCTTGAAACGTAAAGATATTATGAAAACTCGACATCGAATTTTTGGGTTGATCGCAATACTTAACTTACCTAGTATAGGGTAAGGAAAGTAAAAAACATTCTTACATTCAGTAAAACTGTATTATATACAGTTTTTATAATTAAAATCCATTTGTCTTTCCTTTTGACCAGCAATCTTGTGCTCATTAAAATTGGTTTTATCCACAATCATAAATAAAGCTGTGAGTCTATCCTGTTGCATGATATTTCTCAAGGCTTTTTACTTCTTCATGCATTTTAAGTTGAAAATCACAGTTCCTCCACAGCAGTTGTCATATGGATAGATGAGATAATTTTCACAAGTTTGAGTTTTTTAAAAACAAAGTTACCTTGAAAGTATTTTTGTCTGTAGAACACTAAAAGTATTTATTGTTTTCTGTTCTTAAAAAAAATACTCTTGCACTGTTTCTTTTTAACAAAAATGCTTTTTCATATTATTTATATTGCAAGAACTCAAAAGGAATATCATTAATTTAATTGGAAATAAAGTCCACATTCTGCAATTGTTCTTGATATAAGAACATTTTGATTCAGTCGGGCTTGCTTCTGAAGCAAAGGCTTTTGATCGACCCCTTTTATGCAATCCATACTATGTCTTTCTTTGTTAATTTCTTTTTAGAAAAAAAGGTTTCTTTTTGTTTTGAAAATGTAGAATGAATCATGTTTTGAATCCATCACTGCAACCTTGTCAATAGAATTATAAAATTTAAAAGAAATTTACACAATGTAATATAACATTGTGGCAACAGCATTAAAGCAGGGCACTGACGAGCTATCACACTACTAATCTGTGCGACTATAGTCTTTCCCCTTCTAATCTCCACTATCCAGCTCACTATCTCTAGATCAGGTAGTGCAGTGCAACACTAAGCAACTGAAAATATTTGTTCTGATGAAACGAGATCGTTTTATTTTTGGTGATTTACTAAACAGCATTACTCTTTAGCCAATCAATATTTTACCATTCTAAAATTTAACATTGTATTAAATTGTAGCTTTGTTAAAACACCTTATGAAAAACCTGCGTGTAAAGCTTTTAAATAATTATTCCAAATTACTAAAAATATAATCTTCTCAGGCTCAATCATAAGAGTTGCTGAGTGATCTTATAATTTAAAAACCTATAGTTGAAAAACACTAGCAGCAATTTAAGGTTGAAAACTGAATTTGTACACTCAGAGGTTAAACTTGACCTCAGTAGATTAAAAAAGACGAGATGAATCTTTAAAGAAGTTGTTAAAATTCTTAGTAAAATTATTGGCTTCAAGTAATTTTTCCAAAATAATTTATAATATAGAAAAGATTTTTTTTAGTATTACAAAGTGAATTGGAACAAGTGTCATGGCAAAACATTATATTTTACAAATAATTAGTCTTTGAGACATCGTATTAATTGCCATTATTTCGGTTAAAATTAATTATTAACTTTTTTTAAACTGTAAATCTACTTTCAGACAAACAACTTCTGTGCAACAGCTTCACACCACTACAAGACACAAACAACTCTTGCACAACTACAAGAGTACCAAGTCAATGGTGTTTTTGCAGTGAGTTGTAAGGGTTTTATGGTTGATTGTTTGAAACTAGTTTTAACTGTGTCGCCCTGTAGTTGTTGCATCGTGGTGGCATGTCTGATGTTGCAAGAAATTGATTGTATGAAAGGAGCATTGGTTTTGACTGTTTGTTGTTGATTAATGTAACATTTTCTAAAGATTCAATCTTTCAGAGTGGAATTTTTATATGGGCTATGAAATTTTTTTGCTTCAACCTTTTGTGTCATACGAGGAAGCATGTTTAAAAGTTTATCCTGCCTTTTTCAATAGATGAAAGAACTGTTGATCTGGCAGCATTGAAAATGTTGTTTGAAGGCAGTATCTTATAAAACCACATTTTAGCATAGAAAGATGGGTTAGTAATAATGTGTATTGTGTTAGGATTTGATTTGATATTTATAGGCCTATTTGATTTATTGATAAGAAATTGAATGAGGGGTAGATTACAAGGAAATAATAACTTAATCGGAAACTGATTTGATTACTGATTTAAGTTACGTATTAAGATAAAGAAATTATTTTCAAGTTAATAGTGTAAAGTAATCTTTAGAAACCCAATATGGTTGCATTGTGTATTGTTTTGCCAGATCATCTTTGCTAGCAAGTTTCCACCCCAAAAGCACCTATTTCTTGATGTTTCTTGTAAACTCTATAGGCCAAACATTATTTGCATAACTCTTGATTGATATTATGTCCAGTGATAACTCTCATCCTTGTTCCTTTACTAATTTGTGAAGGCATTGTGTCTCTCCATTCTGTACAGTATGATTTAAATTGGTGTGCACAATTGTGTCCTCTTTTTTGCACATCGTTGAATCGGCAAGGTGAAATCTTTCCGTTACTATATATATATATATATATATATATATATATATGCCCTATTCTGCTTCTCGCTCCAAAAGTCTGACTCGACCTAATTATATATCTGTTTATGATTAAATCATTTATTTTTATATTTTTGTAGTTTTAAAAAGCTGTTGACCAGAAGTTTCTTAATTTCAGTTTCTTATCCATTTGTGTTTAAATATTTTATTGCATTTTGTGACGCAGCTCTGCTTTATGAGGGTTTTCTGTAATATTATGATGTTTATTTCACAGTTTTTAAAACTGGTTTCCCTGGGCATTCAACTTGGAGGAACCAGCTTCACTTCAAAATGCTTCTTTGTTAGTGAAATTTTACTGATATCAATAATAACCCTGCAATTTGTGAAAAAAATATTGAGAATATTTTGGAGGCAAGAACTTGTTATCCAGCTAAAATCTGTCTTGCGGATTAATCCTAGAGCAGAAGGTTTGGGCTTGCCTATCTAGTTTCTTGTAAATATAAAGAACATTTGGTTGTGAAGAAGAGCATTTTTACAGTAACACAGCATCCACATCGGTATAAACTCATGTTTTGCAGCTTTGTAATACAAACTTAGTACTTCTATTTGAGGAAGTTTTGGTTTAAGAAAAGGACAGCACTTTCAATCTTATCTGCTTTGTTATTTTCTGATGTTACAGAAACCCATTCTAGGTGTACAATTTTACCTAAAGTTATAAATTATATCTCAGATGTGGTTTATATAGCAGAAATATGAGGAGGATTTAGAGTAATTGTAGGTGGAATTGCAACAAGATCTGTGCAGTGTGAAGGGCTACAAGTACAGCCAGGAGTTATGTTTCCAAGATACAACTGCCATGAGAGAAGGTGATCAAAAATCCCAATCCCAAATGACTGATCGAATGACCTAGCTGTGTAAATATGCAGGAAATCTAGACAAGTACTAACTATGGATCGTTTCCAATTCGTTTTTCTCCAGATCTTGCTTAATCATCTTGCAAATAATATTAACAAGCTGGCTTAATGTTTTAAAGGACAGTTTACCATTCCTGTAAGTTTATTGTACATAATTTTCAAAGTTCAGACTTCACCAAAATAACATTTTCTAACTTTATTAGGCATGTATGTCTAAGTATATCGAATGACCGTTTTGATTTCTACTTTTCCCGGTATTGGGTTGACACTATATGATAATATATAACTCGGACAAGATAGCCTAACTATGGCCAGAGTGAGAAGGGAACTATTTGAGGGAAAGTAGGCTTTCAGTGCAGCCGCTTTTAATAGCTCATGCTATTTTCATTGTGTTATAAGTTCATACCTTAACAAAATCAGACTAGTTATTAAAATGTTAAATAACAACCCACTTTTATCTTATAAAGTAGGTCTTTTAAAGGTATAATGTAACTAAACAACATACTGATATTGTAAGATTTCCTTTAAATTTGTATAACCTTAGGTGTGTTTCATGAAAGTTGCCAGTAAAGCATTGATCAAATATATTTTCCATTATTTATTTAGGTTGCTCTAAGATAAAGTTTCCTTTCCACCAGTAAATTTTTATAATTTCAATATTAAGACTTTAAACACTTTCAAAAGTTCACACACATCAAAATTAATTTTAGCTATTAAGTTATTTTTATTAGAGACTTTGCAATGCTGTTGAAAGATGTGAAAAAGTGTTGAAGTCAATGGTCTATAAGAAAAAATCAGTCAGTAGGTGAAGGGTTTAAAAATGGGTCATTGTGAGTGTGTCTTTAGTTGTTCAAAATTAGTATATCGTTAATATTACTTCTCTTTCAAACAATAAAATTATAAAAAACAATGCAGTCTTCAAATACATTCTTCCTGAAAAATGTAGGATAAGAAAAATTTTAATTGTTCGGAATGTATATACTTGTAATTTTCAAGAAACTTTCAGGGCTTGACCAAACAAAATAGCTCAAATTATAATGCTCATTATCAAATTTGATATTTAAAATATGATGAAAACCATCTTAATTTATATTTTGTTTGAAACCCATACTGAGACAATAATAAGGTTGAAATATAAATATTTTAAAAACAGGATTAAAAAGTTTTATTTTTACTTTGTAGCTTTCAAGTACAAAATTAATTAAGCAAATTAAAGTTAATTGTTTATAGAATAGTTTATTAAGTTTAAGTTTTATATATTAAAATATATATCGTTGCCATCCCATCTATACATACCAAAAGGCTGTGTTTGACAACATTACCTGTTGACATATTTAAAATATAAAAATACTTATATTGTTTTTAAAGTGATGCCATGCATAAGGTTGGTATTATGTTTCGATATGGCCTAGAGTTATGCTTCTTGGCAATGTTTAGAATATATAGAATACAAATGTAAATATTTTGCTGTTATATATTGCATTGTTATAATGTATTTAAAGTGTTTGCTTCATACAAATTGTGATATTTTCATTTTGTATCGCTTATGCTAGTATATTTTAATGTTATTGATATTTTTAATATTGTTGTTGACTATGTAAATGTTATTAAAAGTTACCATATTGTTGAATATTATTTTGTTGTTTTAAAAGTTCTCAAGTACCTTGACATCACACTCCTTCATTACTAGCTAAAGGATAATACTAACGACTTTGTTATTAACCCAGAATCTGTTGCACGAATTTACGAATGCCAATCTGTCTTTTTGTCACATTCTGTCTTTTTGACTGAAAAAAAATCATGAGGTTTTAGTAAATAAAAAGCATCTTTATTTTAATACTCATTTTCGAGTATAGCCAAGTCAACAATTTAATAGATTAGTTTTAATATACAGGGTGTTTCAATATTATGTTAACACTTAAATGACAGAAACAAATAAGTGAAGGCTACTTGTTATTTTAATCAACAATGAAGTAGTGTATTACATTTTTAACAGCTGATCAATTGTCGCAATTTTGTAATCAATAAACATTAATAGGTTATGTTGTTGGTCTTCTATTCATCAGTTGGACTACACAATGGCTGTTCATTTAACGTTAAAGGAAAGAAGATTTGTCGCAAGCTGTATGGAAGTGTTTGGTTCACCAACAGTATTTTGTGAGAAGTTTCGAAGGAAATTTGCATGTGACCCTCCAAGCCATTTAACAATTTATCGCATCTACAATAAGTTTGTGGTGACTGGATCAGTTGCCAATAATTATAGAGAAATTGCAGGTCGCCCAAGATCAGGAAGGTGTGACTTTAACATTGCTATTGTACAGCAATCCTTGCTTCAAAGCCCTTCGAAATCGAGTGGACGCTGTAGTTTAGAAACAGGAATTCCAAAAACAACAGTGTGGCACATCTTGAGACATGATCTTGGGTTAAAGCCTTATTACATCCAAGTAGCCCAATCTTAATCATTGGTGCGTAAGCGAGTTTAATGCTGTCATGG
>JAGFPH010001003.1:99790-112608 GCA_018207615.1 Philaenus spumarius | reverse complement strand
ATATTATCTTTTATTTTATTCAATTGGTTGCTATGGTAATAAATGTAAATACATGTGTTTTTTTATCAGTCTAGGCCTAACCTAAGAATTTTGTCCGACTAAATTTACAAATATTGAAATAAAAAAGGTTTTTATCGAAATGAATTATATCCTATGTTACTCAGGGATAGTGTAGCTTTTTATTAGTAAAACTATTTTTTCAATCTATTCAGTAGTTCCAGAGATTGCCCCCTACATACAAAAAAACAAACTTTACCTGTTTATAATATTAGTATAGATCAAATGTTTTAATAAAAACTACAAAACAGCTGTTTTATGTTTTTCATTTATTTATTTAATACCAAATGTTTTAATGTAAACAAAGCAGATGTTTTAAAATTCACATGTATTTCTTATGGGGATTTTTCGTTTTTCGGGGACCCCAAAAACCCCTTAGTTTTTAATTTTAGAAAAAACTTATATTTTTCCCTCGTTCCTTGAATCGATACCTTTAATTTAATACCTCTCCCATCATCCTCCGATTTAACAAATTCCCACAATTTTGAATCTAAAATTTCGCTTACAGAATTATATATAAGGATTTTTTTGAATCTAAAATTTCGCTTACAGAATTATATATAAGGATGTGAGACAAACTAAAAAAACAATTTTTATATTATGAAAAATTGTAGTGTACTATTTCTAATTGTCTTTGTGATTATTTTGCAAGCAATACATATTGTAAATAATATGGTTAAAATTGAAAAAGGCAGCCCACTTTTTCAGTACAATTTTGTACAGTTTTCAGTACCTACACAGTTAATTTGCCTATCTTTTTCAAACAAATTATACAACATTTAAATAAAAAAACAAATTCAATAAATGAAAACTGAAATAAAGATTTTTTTTAAAATTTTTTATTGAAATAAAAAACCAAGGGATTAAAAAAAATGTATTCATTGAACTTGACATACATGTATTGATAATTGAATTAATGATTCAAAACTTGACTCTAAACGATGTTTTTTGTAAAAAATCTTTTGTCGTTTGCTAAATGTCCTTGGTCGTTATATTCGGAAATATACAATCTCAAACCTTCATACTTGACGTACACTGTCCGATTCAATAAAACTCCAAGTTTTCGAATGTTTGTCCTTGAAAATTATTTATTGTCATCGCAAATGCAGGTATTATTGTAAATTGAGATTTTTGAAAGTTAAAAATTTTAAAATAGTTCCGGAGTGTTAAATTTATACGTGGAACTAAAATTCTACTATTGCATGCGGTTACAGTTAAAAATTCGAAATCAATTACATTATGATGCATAAATTTGATGCTCATTCTTGTTCCATTGACTAATGCTTCTTTTGCATTTAAAAAAGTTTCTGATCAGCAAATCGATTCAATTAACTTTTAATACTAACTTATGTGGTATTAAACCACTAATATTCAAAAACTCTACCGGATAGTTATTGATGTCATTGTCATTGACAGTAGTATAAATTGTTTTATCTTTACTATGATATGGTGTCTGTTCACCGGGAATTTTACAAGTAGGCCTACATCAGTAATAATCAAAGTACAATAATAATTTTTAGGTGCTAAAATAACGGTGTTCAATATAATATCTAGAGTATGTTTTCGGGAATATTTCCATACACTTCATTAATAATATTATTCGTATCTCATATTAATATAATTGTTGAGGTATGTATAATATACTAAAAGATCATTGAACCAGTAATAACAAAATATAATGTTTGTACCTACAGTATATGATATTGTAAATCAAATCAGATTACAGTACAGCTGCACAATTTTATTTGTAAAATAACGTCTATGTAAACAAACAGCGAGGGAAACTTCTTTATACAATGATTACCTTAACGCAAGCCTTCATTGGTTTTGTGTATTTAATAATATTTTGTAAATCTAACCTAAAAAATAGATTGGTTGTAAATTTGTTTTTTATGATAATGAATATCCAAAAAAACAGCTGTTAGTTTAGTCTAGGCCAAAATTACAAATTTATTGTGTTATTAAGCTTGACATCTGAATCAACTGTTTATCTGTCATTTTATTCAATTGGTTGCTATGGTAATGCATGTAAATACATTCAAGAAACATGTGTTAGTCCATCAGTCTAGGCCTAACCTAAAATTATTTTGTGTTTAATTTTAGTTTTATGTACTTCTGATGCATTATTATATACAAATATTAGCTTTCTGCACTTCTTCATTTAAACTTTAACTATGCCAAATTTCATACTCCTTATACGTAATTTTCGTAAAAAGGGGTACAAAGTTTTTGCTTCACGTATTAATATATAGATTTTAAACTAGGTCTTTGCATTGTTCAGCAACGTACATAATTTTAACTCAATCGGTTCAGCCGTTCTAGAGTTATAAATTATTTAGTTAAAAACAAAATTGCAGATAGCTGGTATAAGAAATGTTTCCGGGCATATGTTTATAGAAACTTTATTCTTTATTTTGACTCAAGTAACCACACTCTGAATTATCTCTACTTATTGTAGAAACACCCTGTATTTGTACTGGAACAATGGACTAAAACACTGCTGCTTTCATTGTTTTCTGTGGATGGTGAGTAAAGGAGGATGGTTGTATGGGGAAGAGGCTAATTAATTAATTTAAAAAAATCTGTAGGAACTCTGTAATAATAATCACGTATGAAAGCTGATTAGCTTTAACTATTCAGACGTTAACAAACCACGGTTTAACACAAAGCCTGGCCTACATTATACTTTACAATTTTGATTTGAATTTTGTAGGTTATGTTTATAAATTAGATCAAAACGAATGTTCAAAGCCTTTCATATCTGGTTCTTAAATCATGTTAAGAACAACAAATGTATCAATTGCTGAATGAACTGGAAGTTTAACGTTTCTGATAGTTTTTTCGACGTATTTGTTTTGCTTTGTAAATTATTAATACCAGGTAAAAATATTTCTTTTCGGACAAAATGACGGAATATAACCATACAGGGTTTCTCGTAAGACGAAAATAATTTCAGGACATATTCAATGTATGGGTAAATACAAATTTCATTATGCCTTAAAACTTTTTTACTTTCTCGAATTTGTTTAGTAAATAATAATTCTGTACATATGCAGAATTAAATAAATATTTAATTTGGAACAATTTTAGTACGCCTTCTACAGCGTTTCGAAGTTAGGGGTCTTTATCTGACGTCTATGCCGGTTTCCGCAGCGTGTAGCACATACTTCTTGAGGTGCCAGAATGGCGGAGCAGGTACAACACCGAGTTGATCTCGAGAGAAGTAAAAAGAAAAGATTTGCTACCTTCAGCATGATACAAAGGCGAAGATAATCCGATCTGTTTAGTAAATAAATACCTCCTGACGAAGCTTTGCAGAATGATAACATCTTTGCAAGTAAACACTTGGACGACATTCCATCTAATTTCATGAGGAATTGTTACATTTCTTGTCTCAAGGCTAAATGCAACAAGTGCGTGTTTGACACGTAAGGGTTATGTAGAGGTTTCTGATTTATTAATATTACGACCATAGCCTACTATGTAAATCTTGATTGAATGTCCAAATACCTACATATATATGTGATATGTGGATACCTACATCACGGTGTTTAGAGACGTTTGCCTACGTTTTTGCCTTGGCCGGTCTTAGGTTTTACTATGTTTTAATTCCATGTGTATGTGAAGTGTGTATTTATTTTAATGTGTGACGATATCTTTTGAGTGATTATGATCTGATGATGGCACACCCTCCGAAACATTTTGTCCTTAAAAACTACGACTAGAAGTAACGTGATGGACCAATAAAGGTAATATCTAATTAATACTTTTAAATCATACTGACGTACGAAGTTCTTATAATCAGACTATATAAATTTTACTATGAATTTTGTTGGTAAAAGTTTTTACAAAAAAAAAGGTATAGTTTGAAAGGACTTCATTTTGGGTTAATATTTTCCAAAGAATTTGCTGAAAACCAAAACCTTCTATTTCGGAAAGTATTGCGGTTACAATTTGAGTGTCCCCGAACTAACTCTCTGGACCCCTTTTGTGGGTATGTTCCTGGGATCAAGACAAACATATTTCCCAATATAAACATGGGTCTACGGGGTTATTTTTTCGTCTGTCTGTATGTGTTTTTTACAAAATATTTAATACTTTTAAAAGTAGAAAATATATTGAGCTCAAACTTTGTATACCTATTGTTCCGTAACCTTTTATTACTGTACGAAAAATTAGAACATTATTTTAAATATTTTCAAAATGGCGGCTGTTTATAATTTTTAATGTCAAATATCTCAAAAACCGCTAACTTAAAAAAAAAAATTACAAGAGACAAAAAAAGTTTACTTTTTTAATGGCAAACACAATGATTTTTATTTTGTCTGTAGCTTAAAGGATAACAGAGATATTGTAAAAAAAAGGAAAATTGTATTTCTTGGTAGTTGTCAACAATACCCAGAATTACTCTAGAAACAAAATATTTTAAAGTTATTATGAGCTAAAATAATCAGTTATTTGTATTATGTTCCGAGCACTTCCTGAGCTGATTCTACTAGCAAAAAATTATGAAAAAAGTTCATATATTTATAGGTCCGAAAATGTTTCGTTAGCGAGTTACAGCCATGTTTGAGATTATTCACAGAAACGAATGGCTATTGAAATATGTAGGGCATTAATTAAGGTGTGAAATTGAATTTAATTTACGTAAAATGAGTATATAAATTTAATAAAATAGGTCCCAGTTCTGTAACTGCAGTAATTGTTGCGATATTTGACCCAAAACGCAAAATTCTGACCGAATTGGGTATATATATATACAGGGTGTCCCCGAACTCTCTGGACCCCTTTTGTGGATTTGTTCCTGGGATCGAGACAAACATATTTCACAATATATGGTCTATGGGGCTTATTTTTTCGTCTGTCTGTCTGTATGTGTTTTTTTACAAAATATTTAATATTTTTAAAAGTAGAAAAGATATTGAGCTCAAACTTGTAAACTCTTTAAACTCGAAGTAATATCGTCTCTCGCTCCCCACTCAGACACACTAACACCGCCTACTTTCTATCTTTTTTCTATGAATCACCAACTACAAAATCACATTTTTCTAATTGTTAATTTTACTTAATTTTTACTCTAATTACTGAACTCTAAATATTATTCCCCGCAAAATGAGTCCAAACCCGGTAAAATTGTGACAACTCTAAGCGGTTTTATGGTCAGTAGATTACAAAATCATGAATTTAACTTAAAAATGGTTATTGACATCCTATTACTTTAAATGAGCAATTCTTGTATCTATCTTTGTATCTGTCGCGGATCTCGAAAACGGCTCTAACGATTTTGATGAAAATTTGCATACAGGGGTTATTTGACGCCAGAAATTGAATGCGCTAGATCTTATGTCTTCAAAAACGCGCATAAAATTTAAAATATGAACTTCTTTTTATACCACCTTTCAAGTCATTTAGAAGACGAATAGGTACAGCTTCTTCTTATACCTCCTTCAAAGTCACTAAATATTCGAATAGATTGATACATTATAGATACAATCCAGATGTTAAAAATACTGAACGATGTTCGTTCACCCACGTACAAACGAGCCAAAGAGAGTCTTTAGACAGTTTTCCAACTGCGAGCGAAGCGAAGCAGTCATCTGAGGCCGTAGGCCAAGGTGGGGTTGGGACAGAGCCTTAGTCCAGGGGCAGAGCCCCTAGTTTTATTTGAATTAGCACGATCACAATAACATACATAATTACAGTAATAATTCTAGTAGTGATTTTTCAAACGTATGCAAAAAACAAAGAAACTATATCAGAATCAAGATAACGGGGAACGTATACTAAAGTAACAAACTAAAAACAATTACAAATTCATTTGCAATGTTACTGTGCAATAACTAATAAATCAATAAAATAATATGTAACATAAAACTAACGTAACTTCGGGAGATGGTAGGAGACTTAAATATAAGCAGAAATTAGTAATGATGCAAGTAAAATATCTCAGCAAGAGTTTATTTTACGACAATTTTATGAGAAACAATATTCATATTTTGAATAACAAACAAAATAGATTTTTCTCTAGCTTTAAAAATTACCAAGTTATCGTCAAAAAACATAAAACGGAAAAGTGGTAAATTGTCAAGAACGCATAAAATTTTATGATACTTCTTTATCATACAATATCAAAAGTTCATTGCTAGAAAGCAATAATGTTTTATCATAACATACTAAAAAAATAGACTTTAACTTGTTTAACACTTTATAAAATTTTCTTTATTACATACTTTTAAATTACTAAAATCGACAACTGCACGCGCAAAGTTTTTAAAACAAACTTTTTTGAAGAATTTTGGATCTAAAACTACTAGGTCTATGTTCTATTATTTATAATTGCTGGAATTTTCGGCATTTCACTTGGACGCATGCAACAGTATTGTGCTCCTAAGAATTTCTGTATTTTTCGAAAATAACAGGATTTATTGTTATACATCACTCTTGGCTAAGAATTTTAATATGACTCCATAGAAAATAGTCAGATGGGTTATGTTGGATAATATTTAGTCTAAACTAATTTAAACCGTTCTTGCCGTGTCGTACAAGTGATTTTTAAAATTCGTTTAAATCATCTAATTTTAATTCGTTTTAATCTAATTCTTTAATTTGGCCGATTACTAACGTTATCAAATTGATGTGTTTTTTTGGGATTCATTTTATATGTTATTATTTCTTTTCATTTTCGGGCTTGCTGGGTAGTTGTATTATTTAATTATCTTACTTATATAATAATTCAGTAAACCCTTAAACGTTTGGTAACCCTATTGATACCTATTTCTGAACATCTACTTGGTCGATTTTATTTAGTGCTGTTTGTTTTAAATGTCAGACAATGTTGTCTTTATTAACAAAAAAATTTATGAAATGTCAATTTTATTATTTCATGGGATATTAAGGGCACTTTTTGAGTTTAGGTTAAAACCGTATTGATACCTATTTCTGAAGATCTACCTGGCCGATTTTAGAGCTGTTTGTTTTAAATGTCAGAAAATGTTGTCTTTATTAACAAAAAATTATGAAATATCAATTTTATTATTTCATGGGTATGTTTATAAGGGCACTTTTTGAGTTTTTTTGGTTTTAGGTTAAAACCCTATTGATACCCATTTCTGAAGATCTACCGGGTCGATTTTAGTGCTGTTTGTTTTAAATGAAAGAAAATTTCGTCATTATTATAAAAAATTATGAAATGTAAATTTTATGTCGTGGGTATATTATAAGGGTACTTTTTTAGTTTTTTTGGTTTTAGGTTAAAACTCTATTGATACCTATTTCTGAAGATCTACCGGGCCGATTTTAGTGTTGTTTGTTTTAAATGACCAGACAATGTTGTCATTATTATAAAAAAATGATGAAATGTAAATTTTATGTCATGGGTATATTATAAGGGGACCTTTTGAGTTTTTTTGGTTTTAAGTTACAGAAGTATTGATACGTATTTCGGAAGATCTACCAGGCCGATTTTAGTGCTGTTTGTTTTAAATGACATGTCATTATTATCTAAAAATTGTTAAATTCAGTTTTATAATAATTCGTTTTCACTTTTCTAGTTAATTTTATAAATGAATCACACTTCCCTAATTTAATTCTCTATTTATTTCTCGTACATTTACAAACGTGAGTAAATATTCAAATACGCACGACCGTCTTACAATGGAATAGCATACGACCGGCCTTCTAAGTTCACTCAGCTCATTTCTGCCGACCAGTAACTTGCAAATCCCGATGGCTTTGGCGTCAATTCTTGAAAAAAAACTGCAATAAAATACTTTTGAACCGTGTAATAGTATTATTATGGACGAGTTTTTTTCCGACAATCCTGCGGTATTTATTAGTTATCGTCACTACGAAACGGAGACACGTACAATAAAAATAAAACCACAAACCGTCCTGGAAAGGTAAAAAACGTGGCGACTGTAAAACCATTCGTTTCGCATTTCTTAAGCCTTTCTTCTCAGGTTTTTTGTGTTCGGAGGCGACGCTATTAATTTTGACAGAGATTTAAATCTGTTCGTTAACCGGTTTTGTCGGCGTCAACGAGATCGGCTCCGGACACTGCTTTGCATTGAATGTGGGATTGGGAGGTACACGTCTGTAACAAGCGGCAAGACATGTTCGCTGGCATCGTGTATATATCGTTTTTTTTTACCAGGGTATTATTGTAGTGTTAGATGCAGGTAATTCGGGAAGAAACTGAGCCTATTAAAGGTAATTCACGTAGTTATATTTACCAGCTCAAGTTTTATACACAGAGAGTGAAAAGTAAAAACACGGCTTAATATTTAAAAAAATACAAAAGTTGAAAAATCCAAGATCGGTATCTTCACCGTTATAAAATTTTATTATATGAGTTTTCAAATTTGTTCTGTAATTTTGAATGTCATTTTATTATAATTTAAAATTATTCATTAAAAAATAGTTGTGAGAACATAGTAAGTGATGATTTTGGTGTATCTGGCAACACTTCTCAGTTGTTATTTTGTGAATAATGTTGATAAAACTGGCAACACCGTCAATTATCTTTGATAATTATTGTTAATAATATTAACAACAATGTCAGTTAGTTTTCGTGATTAATGTTGATACATCTGGCAACACTGTCAGTTAACTTTGATGGTTATGGTTGATAGGTGTGATAGATCTGGTATCAGTATCAAACCTTTATCACAAAATTCACAAGGGTTTATAGATAAAACCAGGTAAAATTATATTATATTTTTTATTATCATTCAAAGAAATTTGAAATTAAACTAATTGGGTATCCGTGGCGTCTGTTTTGGTTTCTAATTAATTAAGATGGGGCCATGCAATACATGATTTCAATATGATATTTTAGAGAGGAAATCAAGTTTGAAAACTGGGTGTCGATATCTCAGTATTTGCTTAGTATTTGTTACGCAATGGCTTGATTTATTCCCATTATTTTAACATTTTGTCAGTCTTACCATTTACTCAATGTAATAATTTTATTTACTTAGGGGTGTATGACGTTCACTTTAACGCAACGATAAATTTACCAATTTTAAGTGAAATTTTCGCAGAAACTATTTGCGATATCCTGTTTAAACTTTTAGTTGGTAGTAATAGACCTTTTTGACCACTTTTTGTCAAACATACTAAACGACTCAGATTTTTTTAAACTTACTGACAAAAAAACCGATGTACATTTGTTTGTTGGGGTGTATGATTCATAGCTAAATTTACTGTACAGATGGAACAAATTTAAATTCTCTTGAGTGTAACAGTTTGTGAAATAATAATGAGCAGTAAACAGATTAGTCTCTTTATACTTCTTGTCTTCAGTCAAATTCGTTAGTCGTCGGACGATGTACTTTCAATTAACTTTCCTCTTGTTCTTCGAGCTTCCATTTTCTGTTTCTACAGGTCGATCTTGCCGCTATTGCCATTTCTATTTCTTTTGATTTTCTATCAACCTTTTATAAAATCTGATTATATCAAACTCGCTATTTCCCTCCCGCTATTATATTCCACACTTCAACAAACCAATATTTCCACCAGACGTGATCTGAGCTTTACATCTGACAGTATTGTCAACTTCAGCAAAGAAATTTCTTTAATAAAAGCTTTAAAAAATGTTTTACACTAGGCTATATTAGTAGTCTATATTATATAAATATGAAATGTGAAAATCGCAGGTGTTAGTGTCGTTATTTAGATTTTTTTTTTAAATTAATTTGGCAACCAACCTTAAATTGCGGAATGTTGTTTGTTTCCTAACATAATTTCTGTCTTTTATTCGATACAAATATTTCGAAACATCTTCTATTTTTTAACTGAATTTAAGAACATTCCTACCCTTTACAGTACATCTTCATTTTGCATTTGCTTTTAAATGTTGGACATAGTTTGCGTTAATACCTTTTGAACGCCGTTTGTTTCTACTTTCTCTCTGCAGTATTAACCAAAGCTAGACTTTTGACACAAACTGTATATTATTAATGTATTTACCATAAAGATAAGGCGAAGCTACCATTAAGGCAGCTACAGCCTACTTACAGATTGTCTTATCAATGCGAGTGCTTTATTACTAACACAACAACTATAGCCTACTCTTGTTTTACATAATAACAGTCCTTACTTACGATTAGGGAAGCCCAAAGAGAATAGAACCTTTAGTTCAAGTGAAGGTGAGAGTGTAATTCACGGTGCTATCGCACAAATGATATTTAGTCATAGCCTCATAAAATTACAATTATTATAATTTGTTTTTTATTTCTAATTTGTTTAGGATTTTTGTTTAAATGTTAGGTTTCGGTCCGTAAATACAAAAATACTGACTAACCGTCACACTCCTCCGACGCACCCTACAACCCCATTTAGGGTACAAAATGTATCTGTCAAATAACTCGGATTCTGTTGACATTATAAAACGTAAAAGTCAACAATAAAATATGTAACAATTTCCAGAAACCCATTTATTCAGGGACCTATTTAATTCCGAAAAAATAAGCGACTTGAAACTTATCGTACTACTTCAAAACATTTAAATTACGATTTATGGTTCAAAATCTACATTTTTTTAAAATTGCACTATTTTCAGTCGCTTTATGACCACGTTGTTATTATCGCCGACAAATTGCATCAGCGTGTACGTGACTTGTCGAACATTTTGAAGATATTGTTTTCAAACTTAATTTGCATATATTTTTTTTTACGTGAAATGAAAAAAAATTGCTTTCAAATACCTTGCCGGGTCCGCACAGCAAGGTTATGTGAGGTTCGGCCTGGCCGACTCACTAAAAACAACATCTCTTTCTCTTGCCTCTTGCCCTTATTGGTTGGGCAGGGTATCACCTTTCAGTATAACTTCCTGACCAACTCTTTAAGTCGACAGACTGTCCTGCTAATTAAAATTACTTCAATGTTTCTAACTTCTTATAGGTTTCTCACTAGTTCTTCCTTCTTCCGCATCACAACCTGGATGTATCCTTCCATTTTATTCCACTTCTCCCTGCTTTCTAGCATAGCGGAATTAGGTTTTCCGGCACTATCTCCTCTTCTATTTCACTTTGCAGCTGTTCTCTCTGCGTCTTCCAATCTTTACACTTAAATAGAGTGTGCTCCACACATCCTGCATACAACTAACACAAATGCTGCTTTCCGTTTTTTTGAATCTCCACAGGTAATGCTTGAAACAGCCGTGCCCTGTAAGAGCTTGCGTGACATAGAAATTCAGCTCGCCATGCCGCCTGTCCATCCACAGTCCAATATCTGGTATTAGTCTGTGCGTCCATCTTCCTGTTTCAGCTTTGTTCCATTCGTTCTTCCACCTCTGCCTCGCTTTCCGACTAATTGTGGTCTTAGATTTCTTTTGCGCACTATTGAGATTTGTTTTAATTTCTTCAAACATTTCTTTCCTCTCCATAGCTAATAAGTGCACTGGAGGAATTCCTGCCAAGACCAGTACCGCACTTTCCGACACCGTTCTATATGCTGCCACTATTCTTAACGCTGCGAATCTTTAATTTGCACATATATTATGAATCATTATACTATTATAAGCCTACGGAGAATTTTGAGACGATATTTTGAAATTCTTTAAAACCGAAGCTTTACATCCAATGATATAATTAGCTAGTGTCGATTTAAGTGCACATAAAAAGTTTACAAGTTCAGCCATCCCGTGAGCCGGATTCAGATTCAGAGGGTACATGTTATTGGCCCAAGTAGTACCTACGTCTGAAGTGCTTCACCTCACCCACTCACAAAATGAACTAATGTACAGTATGTATATTTTAACTACACTTGGGTGTAGGTTAGGTTATGGTTTTTATTACAATAAATACTTATAAAGTGTACTATGCGTGCGAACGCTGCTGTGTACTCGCGCTTGGCTTAGCATAGGCACACTGGAATTGGCTGGAGCCTTTGAGTTTATTGTATACTAGCACGTACCCGTGGCTTTACTCGCAGATATCAATAAATGAATGAACGGAATATCGGGTAAATATTAACGTAAAAATAACGCATAGCGAGTTTCGTCCCCAATATACATCTATGCGAATAGAGAGCTAAAATCTTGTAGAATTGTTTCTTATGTGATACATAAAATATTAGAGCCTTCGCATTTGATTATTTGCGTTTAAGGGATGCAACGGGAATTCCAACCCCTAAAACAAAAATATACATAATTTAACCTCACTTTAAACGAGAGAGCTGACATTTGGTACAATTATTCGTAGATTAATATATACAAATAAATAAGAAAACCCATTTGCATTTTCGATAGCTTGAGTCACCCTTTAGGTGAGATGGGTAACTACTCTTAGCTAATATTTTAGGTAAAATGTACTCATAGACACCTCAACAACTGATTTTTTAGTTATCACGTTCGTTCAACAGGAATTACGAACAACAAACTGGCGTAATAAGTGATTTTAGCGCTTTCTGGCGCATAGCTCATCATGTATGTTATGTAGGCCTAGATGGAAAACATTGATTTGGTCAAGACTCACTATGCTTTTTTGGACCATGGAACTATCTGAAATAGTTTTTTGAAATATGTCCCAGCCTAAGGTTCGTTATTTACTCCATATTTCTTTCATTCATTTATTTATATTTGAGAGCGAAGCCGCGCGTACCTGCTAAATACATTTAAACTACTCAACCTTATTTTGAAATAGTATGACAAATAAACCATATAATCCAAACAGCAATACTCAACACTTCTGTAAATTGTTTAAAGGTGTTTTATAGAGTTACATAGTAAATAACAAAATTTTCCTCGTCATAATATAGTT
>JAGFPH010001003.1:59344-82303 GCA_018207615.1 Philaenus spumarius | reverse complement strand
AAGGCTACAAATAAGCCAAATTTTATCAAAATCGTTAGAGCCGTTTTTTTATAAAAAAATAATAACTGATTTTTTGGGGGTTTTTTGGCCAAAAAAGGGGTTGTTTTTCAAAATTGTTCAAAACCCTTTTTCGTGCATCTATACAGGCGTACTGGACATGTCTGGTGCAAATTTGGTTGAAATCGATCGAATAGTTTTCTCTCTAGCTTTGTATACATACAGACATACAGACAGACATTTTGTAAAAACCACTTTTTTGGACTCAGGGGGTCCCAAAACGGATATTTCCACAAAAATCTCAACTTCGATTTTTTTTGCGATCACTATACTTTCTCTATACTATAGTATAGTGAGAAAGTAAAATGCGATAAGAGGAGGCAAAACAATAAAGATATTTTACTCATATACATAATATTTTATCGAAGCAAAATTTAAAATATAGGCCTACTAAAAACCTCATCCAAAATCCTCATTCCTTAAATTTCCTAACTGCGAAAACTCGGCAGTTAACCATTACAAGGCCCCTCGATACATTGCCTTCATAATAATAATAATAATATCCGTGGGTGTGAAGGGCTATAAATACTAGAGTTGTTCGACGCCCCCTCACAAAATGACACGTCGTGATGTAAAACCGGTCTCTCCCGACACCTACCGAAGCTCACTCGACCATAACACCTAACCTAGCATTCCTTCACATTTTGTATTATACCTTGTAATTGACCTTAAATTGGTAACCGCATTCAAACTACATCCTTTGTCCGATCTAGCGTGCAAGAAATAGAATGTATAGGGTGCCTAGAGAGTACAGTTGTAGATTAAAACATTATAATGTATACTACGTTAAAAGTTGTCTTAGTAATTTAATTCAAACCCTTCTTAATTGCCCGATTTGTAGAAACTATTACTGATATGTCATGCATGCCTGGACAACTATTTGCTATTCAATTTTAAAACGACAATGATTAGTGATTGCAGAAAATAGAATTAAAAATAATAGGTGATGTAACGTGATTTTGTAATTGTGTAATAAGCTGGTTCTCATTTATTCTAACACAATACAGTACAGTACTACAAAGGGAAAAAGCAAATAACTGTTTTTGACAATTATCGGCGGTTTCGCTCACAGATATGAATAAAAAGAATATCTGGTGAATATTGAAACTTTCTATTGCACGCAATTCAAAAACGATTAACAATTTTCTTTCCTATACGTTTCAGGTCTTTGGCTTCATGTCAAGTGTACGGATTATTAAGGGTAGTTATCCCATTTCAACACTTAGACCTCAAATAATCGAAATTCAAATGGGGTTGCTTTCTTGTATATTATATCACCTAAATAGTAAATCAATTTAACTCTTTGGACATTAGTGATAGAAATTCTATGAGTTTACTTTTTCTATGTCCCTAACGATGAAATAAATGTACTTCAAGGGAAGTTCATAATGAATATTGATTTAGGTGTTGCCGTTTTCATCTCTTAATAGCAAATAAACAAAATACGAGGGTTCTTAATTTTTTCGTAAAATTTTAGTTAAGGCTAGGGTTTTATGAATTTTGATTTCAATTTTCAATGTCCACGACTTAATATAATGATAACTATATTTTTTTCACAATTTTTTTTAAATTTCGTAATATTGTTTAAACAGTTTATTGTTATTCTTTATTATCTATAACTACAGAGTAGGTTTACATTTACATAAATAAGCAAAATGTATTATATTTTGGTTAATCTTTGTACTGTATTATGAATTCTTTCTATGTACGATTATATCGTTTATTTTGTTGGATATTTTAATGTTGTAATTATTTTCCCGCTCCATATTATGTTAAATGCTTCGTTAAGTGATTAGGTTACTTAAGATAAATCTTCATTTTCCACATTTTATTTTTTATATTTTGTTTACGATGTTTATTATTTGTCTTATTGATACCAGTGAAGTGTGTAGTGTGTTTAGTATAAACTTAACCAAAATGGTTGAACTTTAACCTGTATTTTATGTGTTTTCTTTCTCACGTAATTTCTATAATATTTGTCATCGACTGTTTTGGTTTGCGTTTTTAGACTCAGTCCAGTGCCTAGTTTCAGGATATGTAAAACTCATTTTAATTTACTATTATTTATATTCGCCCTCCCGACTACTTTTTAAATTGACTACTGTATTTGACTGTAAAGTTTCAACAACTCAATTTCATCTACTTAATTATCTAAATGTATCCAGCAATGTATAAATAAAACTAACTTCTTCATGCAATAAGCCTTTATTATTACAATGTTTGACTGCACAGGTAATTTGTCTTGATGCAGTTCCTACGATCCACCAGATCATTGGTTATAAATTCCATCCCTTTTCATGTTGTTTAGCATTATGGATTATGCAGCTAGGCCATGATAAGGGTGGGGATACATTATTATACAAACTCCACTCATGAAAAATACCCCACTAATAGATTCTCGTCCGGACAACTTTAGTGAATTAAATATATCTATGATAGTGAAATCACTTCCGACTTTCTGTAAATCGTTATTACGAGTTTTAAGTTGTCATTGTTTATTCAAGTCACTAAGGAAAACCCTATGATCCAACCGTCATGTTCGCTTTGCTCTCACAATTTTTAACAAAATAATTGAATACACCCTATTTAAATATTTTCAAAATGTTTCACTCTGTTCTAGGTCTAACCTCAATTTTTTTTTTTTTTAAATACAAACGTCAAACGATGTTCATTGTAAATGTTCAAAATCTGCAGCCATAAGCTAATAATGTGATGTGTTATTGCCATTTTAAATACAGTGAAAACAGTATCGAAGTCTGGATTTGATCGGCTATGTCTACACTCGATTCCACGTTCACCGTGCAGTACAGAGCGCCCATAAGCCATGCTATCCATACGACAGTCTCAGCGATAGTAGCCAACTAAAAAACATCAACTCTCATGCAACGCTCGGTCAGTTGACGCAACCCGCATGACAATAAAAGAGATGTTCTATTCTCCCGTGTACTTATAATAAATTTGGTGTCACTGCAATGTGTTTCCTGAGGACATTAAAAATACAAACATCAAAGAACCGACTTATTGGGAAAAACACATACAACTAATTTAATCCTTTATAAAAAGTACTTCATTTTATTTTTAGTTGTATTCAGGACATTCGAAAGATTAATTTGGTTTATGTTTTATTACATTATGACTCATAATAATCTCGTAGACAAGGTTAAGAAAGTCATTTTGAAATGACATAAGTTCGTCTGATCCAAGAGAACACGAAAAAACGCTCGCTTTATCACTCATTTTTCGTTTTATGAATTTCGTTTTGGTCAGACTGCCTTCTCGCAATGACAAGTTACAGACTTTTATGTTAACCTTTCACTGGCAGTTTCTATACTGACAAAGAGTAAGTAGCGATTCGTTTTCAGCGTTAATAGATTAGTAGGCCTAATATTGTAAACTAAACAAGTACAGTAGTCTGAATCTTGAATTGTGTCTAAGTAGAGTAGGTAAAACTATAAGAAAGTGATAAGCAGTCCATTACTGAGTTGTAAGTTTCTTAGTTATATGCAATTTGTGAACCTAGTTTTTGTGGAATTGGTTGTAGCGCCAAGCCAGATTCGAGGAGAAATAGAAGGGATGACACACCCTTCAGGCTAGACACATTCCTAGTCTGAGGATACTGTACTAAATACTAATCGATTCGTAATAAAGCCCGTGAAGTTGACGAATTTGTAGTTTTTACCGTTCATGGCCAGGGCTTCGAATGACCTTTTATTGTCAGATTCTTGGCCCAGTCGCTCTGTTCCTTTCAGTAATTTGTGTTACTCAAACACATTTATAGAGCAATTATAGAGCAATAATTGCACCATAATTAACGTTACTTTTGTTCAGGTGATCAGACAGGCCTAGCTTACCTAACCTTTCCTGATATTAGTATTTACATTTTTTAGTGCGTTTGGTGAGTTTTACTAATATTTTTTTCAGGTAAACTGTAGTATATGCTTAGCCTAAATTACATAATTTATATTCATTATTATACCGGGTGTCCCACGAAGAGGTCTCTATTTTTGAATTGATATGACAGACGTATAGAGCGCGCTACAGACTTGAAATTCTACAGTCGTGACTAACACATATGTAAAAGAAATACCCCTGAGTATCAGTTAATTTTGACTGATCCAAACAAAATGGCGGAAAAAACAAAAAAACAACAAAATAAGCAATCGTATTTTAAGGGTAAACCTACTTTTATTTAGAATAGGAACAGCTACAGCTGTTTAGACTATTTTAAATCTATCAGCTGACTGCGTGTATCCACAACAATGAACATATTTGGTAATAAACATTGGCATTTGTTATTAAGTTGCATTGTAAAGTGTCTTATGTACCATGCCGTTTTCAACTGAGCAAAAAGTGAAATGTTGTTCCTGGGCTATTGCCTTTGAAAATGATTATGAAGCAATAAGGTGTTTTAGGGAAAGGTACCCAGGTGTAGTTCCACCGTCAAGGAAATCTATTCGTAAGTGGAAGACTATCCTACTAGAAACGGGGTCAATACAAAAAAAAAAAAAAAATACCATAGATCCTCCAACATAAAAAATGAAGAAATCGTATGTGCTGCTTTCATGGAATCTCCAAATACGCCTAATTCAGTAAGAAAGGTGGAATCTGCTACAGAGATACCGAAGTCATCTGTCCAAAGGTATGCCAAAAAGAACAAAATCAAACATTATAAAACTCATTTAGTTCACGGACTGCTTGAAGATGATCCTGACAGACGATTGGAATTTTGTTCGAAAATAATTGAAAAGACTGACGTAGATAGCAAATGGCATGAAGGAATCGTGTTTGACAATGACTGGAGAAAGGTATGCATCAGTTTTAAGCAATCACATAGTTCCTCATCTTTCTCAGCCTGAGATGAAAGACGTTTTTTTCCAACAGGGTGGAGCTCCTCCGGATTATGCTAATGTGGCCAAAGCAGTTTTGGACCAAAATCTTCCTAACCGTTGGGTAGGTCGTGGCAGCAGCTTCATGGACTGGCCCCCAAGGTCTCCAGACTTGACTGTTTGTGACTTTTTTCTGTGGGGCTTTTTGAAGGAGAAGGTTTATTGTCATAACATTGCGACAGACGATGAACTAATGAGGTTGATCGAAGAGGAACTGTTGTTGATACCTCGAGAGTTGTTCAGCAAAGCGTATGACTGTTTTCTATTTCGTTGTCATCAGTGCATTGCGATCGATGGACATCAGTTTGAATAAGGTTTATGGATCAAATAGATTTAATTTATTTATGAGTTACTTATATATCTTTAATTCCCTAACGTTGTTTAGTGCTTAGTTACATCGTTAAAATTCAATAATTATGTTGTAACACTTAAGCAAATAAAACTATTTTAACGAAAAGGTACTATTTCTTTGATATCCCGCCATTTTGTCCTAATGTGTCAGAATTAACTGATACTCTGGTGTATTTCTTTTACATATGTGTATGGTAGGACTGTTGAGTTTCAGGTTTGCAGAGTGTTCGGTGCAGCTAAGATATTAATTCAAAAATAGGGACCTCTTCGTGGGACACCCGTTATATAAATAAAGTTTCATTTTATGAATTTTTGGAAACATTTTTTTGTGTTTTATAGGCTATAATTTTTTAGTTACGTAAAAACGAATAAATAGTTTACTAGTTTTTGGAAAACAAAACAACTTAAAAAATAACACTTAAAGTTTTTTGTAGGAAATGTTGTCGTTTAGAATAGCCTACAATGTATTTTAGAAAGGATAATTTTTCATTTTGAAATTTTTATAAATTTTGTAAGTTTGTAAAGGTAATTTTTGGTAAATTATTTCTCTTAAAAAAACTTAGCAAAACTCCAGGGGATGACGTTCCTGGCCAGGTCGTTCGGAGCCCCAAGTCCTGCGGGGCGGGTTATCGATGTCAAATTCACGACGAGCGACCTGAAAACCCCCCAAGTTACTGTGCCCCATGGCACGAGTTTTTCTCGGTTTATCCGTTAAACGGGAACTCCAGGTGATGACGTTCCTAGTGCCGCCCTTACCTCCAGGTGTACAGGGGGCTAATTTGGACAAGATATTCCGATTCCGCGACTCGGTATACCCCCGGGTGCAAAATTTCGTGTAGTTTATGTGTTTTTTGTGGGAAATATGATTTTTCCCCGCCACTTGAATATATGCAGTTGAAAGAATGCACTTTTCGATGCACCATTGCATTTTCAATAGTTTCCCTCAAAACAAGTGCGGGCAAACTTTTTAAATGAGCTAACAAAAAGAGTGCAAAAAACTTCATCTCAATCCGTCTTTGTGCGCAAATTTCCTCGGTTTTGGGGATTTTTGTGCCAAATTTCCTCGCCTAAATATTGATTTTAAGGGTTAAAATGGTCAACATGCGGGGTTCACTCCCAGTCCTATAAAACAGATAAAACAGCTTACTTGAATCAAATGCTTAGCACCACAATTCTAGGTGTGCCTATTCTGAACCAATACACGTTTATTTAATGTATTTAGATTTATTACCATAGCAACCAATTTAAAATTTTAGAATCAGTTAATTATTTTTCACATAAACAATGTTTCTAGGTTAGGTCAGCAAAATAAAAACAAACAAAAAATAAACGAAAAAGGATGTGTATTATCTTATTCAAACATTTGTTGTTACATATTAGAAATAAAACAGCTGATTTGGATCACAAGCTTAACATATTTTTAGGTTAGTCCTATTTAATACGGAACCAACACACGTTTCTTGAAAGCATTAACATTTATTAAGATAGACATCAAATTGACAAGTTAAGAATCAGGTAATTATTCTTCACAACCAATGTTTTTTTAGGTTGGGTAATAGGAAACACAAACAACGAAAAATGCTTACTAAATCATAATTCAAACACCTATCACTATTAAAATTGTGTCAATTTTATTTTTTACTAGGCCTGTTTCACAGCTTAGAAATACTGCTTTACCGGATCACATTTTGGTCGTATTTTATATCTTGAAAATGACCACTCTTCTATATAAAAATAAAAAGTATCTCCTAATCAATAGCCATTTCCGTGAAAATATAGTATACAATATTCTGTTTGCATTTGCTTCCCCGCGGGTCGCAACGGGGGTTGGAGAGCGAAGCGAGCAGGGTCGGATTCCTCTAGTAGTATATTGCATTCTATAGTTGTTTAAATGAGAAGTGCGGGTAAAAGTGCCTGCCAGTATAAAATAAAGCAACTGCCAGACGGAGGGTTGTAAGCTTTTTGAGTGTTTAGTGGGAAAATTGGTCCATTGAATTTTCCTTCTTGGTACTTGTACGGCCCAGTCATTCAGATTGACTTGTAAATTCAACAGTTTTCTAGGTACTTAAAATCAAACATCTTAATCGGCTGTCATGTTGAGCTGGTTGGCTGGAAACAAACGATTATTTGTGTTACTGTTACGTTATAAAATTCCTTGCAAAATGATATCGTTATTGTCAATCCTTTGTTTTAGGTAAACATTGATATGAAAAAAACAAAACAAAATGGCTGATGTGAGAAAACTTGGGTCTGTGAAATTTTGATAAGATGTTGTGATTTGTCATTTTCAGAGAAACAATATTGGTAGAGAGTTCTGAAACTCTCTGTATTTATTTTTGTTTTCTGTTTACACGGATCAGCTGGTTATGACACATTAGGCAAATTAAAATTAGAGGAGCGGCAAGTTGTGTTTTTATTTGTCAATATCCTTTTTTTACTCTTCATTTTAAGTTTAAAAGTGATAACGCAGCAATGAAAACAGAACTTCGACAGCTATAACAAGTGTCCTCTACCTTTCATATCCATCCGCCTACCGCGCCTTATCGTTTATTGACGGTGAACAAGTCAAAACTATACTTAGGCCAGTCGGTAAAGGTCAATTTAGACCAAAAGTACCAGTAATTTGCAATACGCCTGATTTTTTTTTTATAAGTACATTAAAGTATGTAGATTAACATAAAAAAAGTTTACCAGTCTATCGATTTCCCAAAGTCGAAAAAAAAATCGATTATCATTTTTTCTCGATTATTCTTAATATTTCGAGCTGGGATGAAGATAGAGGAAAATAAAAAATACCACCGGGAGGTATTTTTCAACAAAAAAGGTCATATGTATTTATTTCGTCCGAGCAATGGTTTGTCTGGAAAAAATTCGATAATGCAGGTATGTATTTTGCAGCAGGGGAAATCACTAAAAGGGAACATCTTATTCATATATGAAGCGTTGGCTCATTCTAAATTGGCCGAATTTTAATATATCGAATTGAAACTTGACATAGGAGTTAAAATATATATTTTAAACATTTATGCTGAGTCTCAGCTTGTTATCTTCAAAATTACCCGATCTAGTGCCACTTGACTTATTAATGGGTTTCTCGATTTTAGGAGTACCGGACCCACCAATTCATTTTAAACAGCTCCAGTTTAGAAAATTTTCAAAATATCAACCTGAAAGATTTTTACAAGTTAAATATATAGATTCAAACAAGATCAAGGAGTATAAACCTTTTTTATTATTTACTTTTCAAAGCACAAGTAACATAAAAAAGTATAATTTTAGACCTTTTTAGATTTTTCATCAAAACGCTTGAGTTAATCGGCTGCAGATTAGTCAATTTTTTAAATATAGTTTTTAAAATAAGTGTAGCAAAAATCAATTGTGTTTTTAACTTCTGTACCAATTTTTAAATCGATATGTTCAAAAATGTCGAAAATGGAGTCGTTGAATCCAAAAGTGTTATAGTTAAAACGAGAAAGGTAAAACAGAAGACCATTTTCAAGCGCCTCGATTTTAAAAATAACATTAAAAAAATCGTTCATACTTACTAAGAATATTTATACTGGTGTACTCAACTTGTAAAACAAATTTGATGTTGATATTCCAAAAATTGACGAAACTGGAATAGATTGAAATTAGTTCGTGAGTCCGGTACTAGTAAAATCGATAATCGAAATCGACTCCTAGATCGGGTAATTTTCAAGATAACAAGCTGAGACTCAGCATAAATGTTTAAAATATATATTGTAACTCCTATGTCAAGTTTCAATTCGATATATTAAAATTCGGCCAATTTAGAATGAGCCAACGCTTCATATATGAATAAGATTTCCCCTGCTGCAAAATACATACCTGCATTATCGAATTTTTTCCAGACAAACCATTGCTCGGACGAAATAAATACATATGACCTTTTTTGTTGAAAAATACCTCCCCTACACGGTGGTATTTTTTATTTTCCTCTATCTTCATCCCAGCTCGAAATATTAAGAATAATCGAGAAAAAATGATAATCGATTTTTTTTTCGACTTTGGGAAATCGATAGACTGGTAAACTTTTTTTATGTTAATCTACATACTTTAATGTACTTATAAAAAAAATTCAGCCGTATTGCAAATTACTGGTAGTTGTAATCTATACCGACTGGGCTAACTGCGAACATTGAGCGAACGAAATTGATTAAGAAATTCACGTTTGCAAAACAGTAGATTAAAATATCTCATTACAAAATAAGTTTACCTCAGCATCTGCCCCATATTCTACACTAATGCCATTCCATCGATGATTTGTTCGTAGTAGCCTATAGTTAATATTTTGAGTAAGAAGTATATCTAAAAGTTTTAAAAAATGGATTCGCATAAAACCATCTTTACCGTTAACTTAAAACTTGCAAAGCAAGTTAAAGCAGAATGGTTGATGTATTCGTTTTTACAATGCAAATATTTGGTTAGGATCAGTTTTATAAAAAGCTGTTGATAAATAATAACAAAGTTAGTTTTCCTCTGTATTTTAAAACTTTTGATAAACAAATTTTGGATTTTATATGGTTTTGATAATTTTCTGGTATAAGTAGCGTACTATAATAATAATTACGACACTTTTGAAAGGGTTAGAAAGCGAAAGGACGTGTTTTTAAAGCAAACTATGCGTGTTTTTACTGTTTTTAAAAAATACATTTTCGAGACATTGCGGTGGTTTATTAAACGGTGTGTGCCTATCATCTACACCATCTTGTACACTTGATCTTGACTCTGTTATTGTTATTGCCACAAATACCCAAGAATATCTTCCGCACAACAGGTGTAAAACAATTTGGTTAAATGCCATTATGATGGTGGAACATGGTCGCAGTTGGATCTCGTCTATTTTGTAAGGTAATTAAGCGTGACTCTCTTTGGGTGGGCCCGGACCAACATATGTATCTATTTACAGGATATGCGCATGTGTGTTCCTCTTGTCTTGAGAATGTGTGTGATCTACTGACTTGTACCGACTCTGAGCAAATTACTCGTACAATAGATGATTAGGCATTTTATAAATCACTGTTTTGTCCTTGCTCATGATTTCATAAACAGGCATTCTGGGCACGTGACCATCACTGGAGATGTGTCGTGTTTAGGCCCAACCCCCCCCGAAAGTTTAACCATTAATAATTATAACGCATAAACTTAATCATATAGCCCACTCAATAAACCGAAGTAACCAACAACACTAACCATAACGGGAGTAAATTAGCCTATACATTCGTTATTACCTGTGTATTAGCGTACAGTTAACACGAAAGAAAAACACATTTTTAACAAAATGTTCGATCGGCTATAGTTTTTCTAAGTATAAGAATGTAGTAAAAAGTTAACTTCAAACTAAGTCTCGCGCTGGTTGAGGAAATAAGCGGAGTAAGGTCCCATTCAGTTACCATTACCCCACTCCTTTCTTCACACTTTTACCACACTGTCATTTCAGTAGGATACACAAATCCACATCTAAATATTGCTGGAAGTTAACTTTCATGTAATATACTATTACTATTTTTCAGAAATATTGCTTCAGAACTTTCTGAAATAGAAAAGGGAGGGGATTTTTTGAACGCCATTTTCGGGAATATTTTAAGAAATAAAAATAAAAAAGGTTTCATACTCAGGGGTTTCTGTAATGCACAAAGATAATTCAGGGAATAATGGAGGGGGGGGGGGGGTGTTACATGGGCCAAAATAAAGAAAATTAATTGTATAACTATAAAAATTTATCCGGAAACACTTCTTTTACTAGCTATCCGCCAATTTGTTTTTTCTACATAATTTAAAGTTCCAGGCTTTAACTTGTGAAAGTCAAACGTAATGTCAATGAAGAAATAAAATACCTGTACACTGTTAAAATAAAATAAATACTAATTTACTCACTACCGGTTTTGACTTAATGTAACCTAACCTAAATCCAATCTAACCTAACTTTACCTAAACCTAACCTAATCTAACCTCAACCAACATAGTCTAAACTAATCCAACCTAACATACAAAATGGCGGATAGCTGGTAAAAAAGCGTTTCCGAACATATGTTTATAATCCATGCAACCACGCCTGAATTACCTCAGCGTACTATATAAACAACCAATCCCTGGCAAAATTTACCTCATAAGAGAGCATACAAAATATTTATGAGTCCCAACTTTGGCCTTCATACTTTTACAGAAGTAATGGATCGCTTTTCACAGTGTCTGCTGGTCTAAGAAATTAATAAACAGTAATGAAATTAGGTCAATGGTCAAGAAAAAGCCAAGAAATTAAACATCAGGCCATTACATTGATCTTTAATCCCAACAAACTGCACTTTGTGCCAATTGTTAAAGCTCTTACTAACAACTTCACTAATCCCTTTCTCCTTTTATTTTTTAATTTAGTTATGCCTGCTGCAATTCAAAACAATGTCAAAGTCATTATAGCACATACTACATTTTACTACAGTAATTTAAAAAAGAAACTCTATAAATTGGGTATCATTTAAATTTAATATTCTAGATGATTTCATTCATTTTTACTGACATAGGCCTATTTAAAACAAAAATATAATGTAAATCTATTTCTTTCAAAAGTTTACTGTATTATGCTCAGTAATGAAGTTTGTAACATTTAAAACTGTTTCAGAGACATTTTGGTATCCAACTAACCAAAAAATATAGTACTGTATTTTAAGAAAAGTAACTAAAAAAATTATTACATGGTAAAGAAAATATTGTACTTTTTGTATTAACCGGCTTTTTGGTAGGGGATTTTATATATACATGCTGTTTTCGTAATGTATAATTATGCAAGGTCTGGTTTTATAATCCCCTTTGTACGTCTTGTTTGCAGCATCCTATAGCCCGTCTCAGGTTAAGTTGAGGCAAGGAGAGTGGGTAATTAGGGTCGGTCTCAACCGTCATAAAACTGAAACTTATTAATGCCGCCTGAGTGAACCTGTAGCAAACTATAGTATAAAATTGCAATTCTGTATGTCTTAAGTGAAAATGAAAAAACTATATCATATTTCGCTTCATGATATTTCCCAGATAATTTTGATACCAAATTTGATTACATTTGGCCAACTTTGCGCTGTATTAGCATTATAAACTTTCTTAGTTGAATCAACATTACTAATACGGTTTACAACAATAAAGTCACAAAAATGTACTAGAGAAGTTCATATTTAAAAATGTAATAAATAATCATTACCTATTTGAGAAAAAATTCGATACTGTATCGCTATTTATCACAATACAAACAATTGTTTGTTTGTCCCATGTTAATCGGAAGACTTAAAGTGTTGTAACAGTTTTTTTTTCAATACAAGAAATTACAAAATTAAATTTTTATTATTGAAGATAAAGCGGTATTAATTATATTGCATTAATTAACGCAACATAATAATAGTAATAAATAGTAATATCATATTATAATTACCGTATGTGATAGTTAAAACTTTCTCTCTGCGTTTCGGAGCTCATTTAAATTATTAAATAGCTCGTTTTGCAGGCTTGAGACGATTATGTCAATTATGTTTCCTGAATTAGAGTTCCGGTTTTACTAATGTGAGTGATGATAAGAATATTGATAAGAATAAACCTAATTAATTATTAATAAAATTGATAATTGTTATTATATGTTAATTAATGCAATATCAATACAGCCTTATCATTTATAAATAAAAATTGAATTTTGTAATTTGTTGTATTGACAAAAAAACAAAACAATTACAACACTTTAAGGCTCGGCTCCCTACATTCAAAACGGCGAAATTGGCTACCAATGTCAATGTTAAATAATCAAAACATACCTTCACTATTAAGCATATTTTTGTGTTGTTTTTGTCAAAAAACGAAAAGCTGTATTTTTTTTCTTAAAGTAAAGTAGATTGTAGGTGTTGATTGCTAAGATTTTGTGCAATATCTCTTTTTGCAACCGAGTAAAAGATCAATGAAGTGTACTGTTTTTTTACTATTTATATCATACGTTTATGAAAACAATAAAACTGTTTTTGAAAATGTATTTAGCAATCAACATCCGCATATGACAGTACTTCAAAACGAAACCAAATTTTTAAATTTATTCCACGAATTAACAGAAAAAATGACTTATTCTGTAGCATTGCTCTTATGGGAATCAGATTCACTTTGGCGGACAGGGTAGCGCCCCCTTAAGTCGGCCGATTAACATGGTACAAACACACAATTGTTTGTAATATGGTAAATAACGATACAGTATCGAGTTTTTTTTCTCAAAAAATGATTATTACATATTTAAATATGAACTTCTCTAGTACATTTTAGTTGCTTTATTGTTGTAAACCATATTAGTAATGTTAATTCAACTATGAAAGTTTATAATGCTAGTACAGCTCAAAGTTGGCCAAATGTAATCAAATTTGGTATCAAAATTATCAGGAAAGTATCATGAAACGAAATATGATTTCGTTTTTTCATTTTCACTTAAGACATATAGAATTGCAATTTTATACTAGAGTGTCCTACAGGTTCACTCAGGCGGCATTAATAAGGGTCAGTTTTATGACGGTTGAGACCGACCCTAATTACCCACCCTCCTTGCCTCAACTTAACTTGAGACGAGCTATAACAGCAGGCGTATTTCCAATTTCTTTAAGTAAAAAAACTAGTACTGTGTTCAATTAGTTTTGAATTTGGTTTGATGTGTAATGTATGACAAGTATGGAGAAACATTAGTTTTGGATACGAATATTGGTTTTTGTGTGATTATCCAATACTATTGTTATAATTATTTGTGACTGCTTTACGATTTTTCCTGTTGTAGATGGGTAAAATAATTGCATAAGTCCTATTACCTGCATTGATTATTTCAGCCTTATGAACAGAGTAAAGTCAGTACAGTCCAGTTTAAGGCAATAAAAGAATTTGTTTTAATTGTCGTAGTTGATTTTAAATAGAACGCACAATGATAAGTCGAGAATGCCTATGGTTAAAGAAATTCAAGAAATTAAATCAAAATCCAGTGGACACCTGTTATATTTTCCTTTGTTATATTTATACTTGGCGTCATTACTTGTTTTGCTTTACGAGGAAGGTCTGTTATATAGCAAAAATGGTGCCTACAATAAAATATTTCAATGGACTGCATGAGCAATTTGCAATACACGTTAATTTTTTTACAGTTGTCAGTTGTCAGTCCAAGATAAGGTGCGGGAGCTTATAATAAAGGTGGATAATGAAAGCTTTCCGAAGATATAGTATGTTATATTCAAGAGCTGAAAGGTATTTAATCGCAACGTGCTTAGGGCGCTCTCGAAGTCAAAATCGGGTTAAAAATAAGACGATTCTCCAAAACTTTTCCATGATCACTGTCTCATCAACTAGCTCCTGATCGGCAAGTATTGCGTGTTTACTTTAGAAGAATTTCTAGCAATTATTAGTATAAATCGCTAGGAAATCTAGCCAAACTTAAAAGTTCTTCAACACAGTGCTACTGCTCATTTTTATGTAGAGTAGGCCTACAAGCAAGTACTTACAAATGTTTAGTTGAAGCGTTTGTTTATGTCCTTAACAGACCCACCAATAGTTTATGTAATGGGGACCGGAACAGAACAACTAGCCACTTCACTTGCTAATGCCACATGTCCTATGGTAGTCGTTTAGTCTGTTTAGCAGAAACACTGGCGCCAAAGAAGTCATACTACAGTACTATCATTCATTCTGCTTCTAACTTTTAAAACTGTACGGGCCTAAGACTGAAAAATCATATTTCCTACTACCATAAAACGTCAAATCGTCGGCGTAGTAAAGAAACCTGCATCATGTTGATTGTGTTTTCTTTTCTGGTGAAATTTAAGATGTATTTTAATGTGCGTACACACTTGCGCGCCGCTCACGACGATCCCTCTCCTGTCGGGTTTTTCAGCGAACTTTTTGAATGTTTAAGGTGTTTTAGCGCCCTTGTGATTATTGTTTTTCAACATATTAATTTTACAGTGATTAAATATGGATTGTTTAGAAGTGAATTTAATGAAATTAATAGATTCATACAGAAACCAATCAATTCTTTGAGATACTTTGCATAATGATCATTATACAAAAATATGAAAGCTGATGTTTGGCGAGAAATATCCGCGGAGATGGATATATAGTATGTGCGGACTAGTGTAAAAAATAACATCTTTACTGTCTTCATCCCGTTGGGAGCAGAGCAAATCGAAAAGCAGCCTGGAAACAAGATTTTTTTATATTGGACGCTTATTTCTTGCGAATTCAAGTCAGTCATAAGTTCTGAACTATTTTTTTTAGTTCAGTGCACACCAACGTTGATGTTTGTTTTTGTTTTTGTTTAACAAACTTGCCATTAATAATGCCGCACCACTCATTCCATAATCGCGAGATTTTCCCGTCGCGTAGACATGATTACAACTTCACTGCAAAATGAATGCTGAATGTTCGTAGGTTTCCTATGGATCGACGGAGATTCCAAAATAAGGTACCAATAAGGACGGAGGTTTCTTACGTACCAATGGCGTGCGGCGCGCAAATGTGCACGCAGTAATGCTTGCAAGCTTTAATAAATCACTTAAAACAAATAGTATTATATCAAAATGTTTATTGAATATAAACTGTATCTTCTATGCAGCTATCTATTACAAAAACTGTAAAGGAATTTAAAAAAATGTAGAATTTTGAGGAAATGAAAAAGTTTACATATAAAACAATTTAAAATATATAACAATCATTGTAGGTCTAGTGGGATAAGACTATTTGAACAAATACAGAACCTTGAAAATGTGTGCACACAGCACCCTTTAATATTAAGTACTATTTTTTAAATTTTGTTAATTTAATTTAAATTTAGAGAAAATAAATATAAAACCAAAGTATGTCTGTAGTCCTAGGTCCTCTTTTCTGGTTTTAAAGTTAGTTCCTAAAGGCGGATTGTTGTTATTTTTACTACTCGTCGGTTAATTGCTGTCGTTGAACTATAATGTGTGCCATCATTTTACTTTCTCACTATACTATAGTATTGAGAAAGTATAGTGATCGCAAAAAAAATCGATGTTGAGATTTTTGTGGAAATATCCGTTTTGGGACCCCCTGAATCCAAAAAAGTGGTTTTTACAAAATGTCTGTCGGTGTGTATGTATGTGTGTATGTCTGTATGTATACAAAGCTAGAGCGAAAACTATTCGATCGATTTCAAAAAAAATTGCACCAGACATGTCAAGTAGGCCTGTATAGATGTACGAAAAACGGTTTTGACATTTTTTTGAAAAACAACCCCTTTTTGGTAAAAAAAAACTAAAAAAATCAGTTAAAACAACCCCCTCTAGACAATAAAAAATATCTTTGAAATAAAGTAAATTTACTTTTTGACCTTCAGTTGAGTTATTAATCGAGCAGCTATTTTCCCGCATTTATATATTTTAACAAAAATTACCAATAGAGATTTTACTTACGAATTATTTTTTTATATTGTTTTAGTGTTTGTATTTTTAATAAATACAGTTTGATCATTAGTTTTAAGGTTAGTAATACACCAGAGACAAACATTTTGAAAACAGTTGGTAGTCCTGTTATCTCGTAAACTTGATAATTCGATTTAGATATTTATTTAATATTATTTACCTTCTTAGTTTTGAAATTAGGCCTATGATTAATCAAAGACCTTTATTTTAATAAGTTCGAAACACGCATGAGTCAACTTTATACACACTAGTTTTAACTAAAACATCTTTACTCAAGTTTAATCTAAAAGTTTTTTCAATTGGATTATCTATTTATTTTATAGATGGTTTTTGGTAGGCATTGGTACAAGCAAAACACGTTGAATTCTGGCACAGTAATTAGTTTAACCCAGGCGGTCCAGCCAAATGATTTATTCTAACCTTTTTATCAAAAGTTATAATGAAACAATTAATAAATTGACGTCCAATTTGTTCTTCTCTATTAGTCCCGAGATGAGATAGACTAGACGTGCTAGTGTGGTTCTTTGAGAGGAGGGGGGGGGGGGGGACAAAGAAGACTGGTAAGGAAAGGGTCAGTAAGCTGCTGGCGCCCGCTCTTCGTCTTGTTCGTCTGTCAGTCCGGTAGAGGCCATTAAGTAGGCCCTAGGTTAGATCTGGTGCGGTGTTGAAAACAGGTAAATGTGCGTTCGTGATTTGATTGGTTTTGTGAAGTTAATGAGTTGTGGGCAGGAGTAAAGATGAATGACACTGTTGAGATCGCAAGAAGTGTAGCTACTTCTATAGGTATGTAAGATGTTCATGGCAAGTTTTTAGGACTCATTATTGTATATAGTTTCGCCTGACCGGCCCGTGTGAACGTAGTTCCTGCAGTTTGTCATGGGATTTAACTGAGAGGTGATGTTAATATGTCCTAAGTAAGTAGAAAACGAGTCATTGCCTTGTAAGAAACTTGTTTCCCTCGTATCTCATTGTTTGAGGTCGATTAAAAAGAAAAACTACATTTTCCAGTCGTTATTAGTGATCCGTAGGCTACCTTAAAAGGAAAAACAGAACCGGGTCGTTCCATGTCAAATCAACACAGTTTTAATACATTTCGAACCTGACAATCTTAGAAATCAATAAAATTTGGCAGGGAGGTTTCCTTTATATAGATTAAGAAAAATACCAAATTTTATTAATTTAACTCTATTGGTTAGTGAGTTATAACTAGGCTACATGAAATTCCCAAAAACGCATGTACTTGAAAACTTAAGTTTAAATTTACCCAAGTTTAAATTTACAATATATGTTTATAAGTATATAAAGGTTAATTCTAATTTTTTCAAATTTTTAAAACTGGCGCATTTTGAAAAATTCAAAATAAAAAATCTTAGTTGATTTTGCAAAAATCATTTTCCTCTAGACTATATTGTGTCATATGTCATATTAAAGGCCATGAAAAATGCTTTAAAATTACATTTTTTCCATCTCTTTATCTTCAGTAGGAGAGGCGCAATTTAAGTTTAAAGTTTTCAAGTACGTGCGTTTTTTGCTCGTTTTTGGGAATTTCATGAAGTCATAACTCACTAACCAATAGAGATAATTTAATAAAATTTGGTATTTTTCTCATTCTACATAAAGGCAACCTCCCTGCAAAATTTCATTGAAATTGGAAAAGGTCATGGCAAATCACTGTTAAATTGACATGGAATGACCCAACCCTTTTAGAAACACTAGTTTGTCTTTAAACTTTCTAATAGAACCTCTAATTTGTATTATATATTTTGATTCTCTACATAGTTTTAAAACTTTATTGTGATAGTCTCAACAGTTTAAAAAAGTAAATGTGTGCGGTCGTGGGACCCCTGTCAGGAAAGAAGTTCATCTCGCCTTTTCTTCAATTCTTTTACCTGTCTTGACGGCAACATACACACATAATTTCAATCTTTCAATTGCCGTTTATTATTAGTTTGTTTTTTATACAAATATTTACTGTTTCCATACGTTTAATGTTATCATAATAAAAGTGCAGAATTAATTATAACATCAAAGTCAAGATGGTAAACACAGTTAAATTTCCATTCATTGTAAATACATTCAATAAACATAAAATGTTGGTTCATCAGTCTAGGCCTAACCTAAAATTATTGTGTGTATGTTTAATTTATTTTACCTGTCTTAACGGCAACATACATATAATAGTTTTAGGTTATAGGCCTAGACTTAAAATTACTTTCTCGGCCTAACCTAAAATTATTGTATGTATATTGTCGTTAGGCAGGTAAAATAAATTAAATATAGGCCTACGCACAATAATTTTATGTTAGGCCTAAACTGATGAACCAACATTTTATGTTTATTGAATGTATTTCAGCGCTTGACTCTAATATCTGAACTACGCCGGACGGAACCGATCATGTGTTTTAAATTGATGAACCAAAACACATGTTTCTTGAATGTATTTACATTTCTTGCCATAGTAACTAATTTGATAACGCTTTTTCGTTACGCGCATTTTCTATTTGTAATTGCCATATGTAGCAACCAATTTGATAACGCTTTTTCGCTACTCGTATTTTATATTTGTGATTACCATAGCAACCAATTAATAACACTTTTTTTCGTTACGCATTACATTTTCTATTTGTCAACTCCTACCGCAACCCGCGTTAAGGAACTTCGTTTCAAAAACATGTTTGGTGTGGTAATTATGTAAGACAACGTGATCATATAAATTGGAAATTCTTTTCATATTTTGAACGTACACATTACACTTAGTCTAAAATCACAAACCATTTCAGAGGTAGACAAATATTACAGAAACTACGAGAGAAAGAAACACCCAAAATTCAGATTAAACGTTTAGTCATTTATGTTTGCACTAAAGAAAAAAACGTAACACTTCACTGACATCTAAAAGGTAAATAATTACAAACGTAAACAAAATATAACACGTAAAATGATCAAATTACCGTGATAAATATTTATTCATCTTAACTAGTGTCTCCTGTAATCGAAATTAGACCAATTGTGTTTGTGACGTAACGAAATTCAACTTGTTTTTCACTTGTACCTTTACGCTATGTACGCTTTTGCTATGAGGAAAAGAGTAAGAAAGGGCAAGGAGGAAGCTTGATGGATTTAATGATAAATATTTAATAAACATATGAAATTCTTTAGAAGTAAACAATTCAACTATTAAACGTTAGATTAATTTAACAAATAAATAAGATAAATGATAATTCAATTTGAAAGAAATAGAAACAACGCCAAGTGTTTGTAAATTTTGTTAAAAATGTTTTCGCAAGAAGAGAAACCAAAGGGATATTAGCTCATTCAGCCACGAATGTGATCAAAATGCTTTCATTTAGTTATTTGAAGCTTTTTGTGATGAATAGTTATGTGTGTATGAAACATATAAAGCTATGACCTACAAAAATATATTTTTATATTCATTGCCATAGGAACCAACTGCATAAAATATCTGACAGAACAGCTGATTCTGGTGGGTTTTATTCAGCTTAACAACACAATTTTCGATGTTCACGTAATAGCCTATAACGATTAACGCTGAATAATAACAATTCATTACTGAGACTAATAAAACAACATTTGGTTGAATCTAACGTTGTGAAATTAAACAATATGTAATATAAACATTTATAACGTTATTCTTACAAGGTGTAATGTTATTAAAGCAATATGACTGGATGTTCGCTATGTTAATGCGCCTATTTAACTTTTGGTTTTAGTTCTTTTATGCTTGTTTTGGATTGTTAATAGTTTATCAACCGCTGGCAGAGAAGTGTATAGTTTCATTATATTGAAAGGAAAAAGTGAAATTGTGTTTAATTCGGTTCGAATTGATGGTCGGGATCATCTATCTACACCAGTACCCTTGAAATGATATGTTTTATCAAGTCGAACATCAGGTATTCATTTATAAAAAAATTACCAGTTTCAGATAATTTGAGAAAAACTAAAACATTAATCCATTAAAATATAATTTCTTGTAAAAGTTAGTAGGTACTTTTATGGTGTGACTTGATCAAACATGTCACTTCAAACATCTTTTTAGAATAAACGTGGAGAAAAAACTACTTAAGATATAAATAACGAAAATTTAAAAGTTATATTCGTATGGGGTCGTCATGGACGCACACTAAGAAAGGATTTTGCTAAATTTTTGTTTTAAAGCGTAAAAATAGTGAACATTCTGATAAAACAGTAGGGTCAGAGTTTTTACGTGAATGATAGTAATTGTTGTACATAATAGAGAGATTTGTTACGTTTATTTCTAGTGTTGAACCTGGCCGATTTGCAAAATGTTGGTGTAATTGGAAAGCGCACCTAGAGATCAAGAATAATTCCCAACCAGAAATTGGTTCACTTTAAACTCAAAATTCCAACCACGAACTTTCCTAAGCTGTTTAGTAAGGTAACCAGTTTTCCCAGTGGGGGTTTTCTTTTAAAACGCGATTCTCTGTCAATTATTTTGTAATGTACTAAAGGAACGCATTATAACGCCAACATATTTTTTAAGGTTGAAGTTAGTAGAATGTATATTTGTTGTATATGGGTAGTTCACTCAGTTAAATGTTTATTACATTATAAAATATATTACATTATAGGGTAAACTATTTTCACCTCTTAAACGTGAGCAATTTAAATAATGTTTACGATGTTAGCTCTCTCTTGTGTCGATTAACATTTAAACCGAATTTGGTCCCGTCCCGTCAAACGATCTGGGTGTGCCTTAGCGAACACACATACAAACAAGCTCTTTTATAGGTACATAATTGGTTCTGTGTATTGAGTGTATGAAGTTTTGTTGCGTTGTCATGACTGGCTGCACATATGCAACTCTGTTTATTTCCCCTGATATACACTACCCGTGCTCAGTAATATTATAGGCCAAAAGTGCGGATGTAAGTTTCGTATATCTTTATGTTTTACCGAGACAACATTTGTAACACTAAAAAGCTATGCATTCGACCGGACTGATGAATGAGAGCTCTTATAAATTTCTAGGGCATATCTAATAAAATATATATTTTTGTATTTTGCTGAACAGTGAATGAAGAAGGATGAATCATTAAAAATCTTCCGTTTGAGTTAATTGCATATGTTCAGTGAAATAAATGTGTCTACAATAAAAAGGTCCGCGACAGCATATAAAAATAAGTTTCCAAATTACGTTCCGAAACTTGTTCCTTGGTCAAAATGGTAAAAAGGCTCATAAACATGGGTCCGGTAATGTTTGGTTCCTGCCTGGTCGCCATTTTGTATCGAAAAATTATTGTCAAGAATGGTTTATTGTAATAAAACGAAATTTAGTATAGTTATTTTGAACATAAAGTTCCTATTACCAACCTCATCGGATCATCTATTTCAAGATGACTGTTTGAAATATTCAAAATTTAAAAAAATGAAACTTTAAAGAATTTTTAAATTCTAATTGAACAGTTTACGTTTTAAATAGGTCAGACGAAAATTAATAAAGTTATGTTAACAAAAGTAAATTCGTTACAAACACAAACTATGTATTTACTTTTCAATTATTATTTTTTTTAAAGGTGAAAATCACTGTAGCTCTTACGTAAAAAACATTGCATTCCTTTAAAGTTATTATATCTCCTAAGAGGTTTGAATAAAAACAAAATTACTGTGTGGTTGGTTGTAAGGGAATAAGAAATGCATTAGTAGACACAATATCGAGTCAACTCAAAAAAGTGATGCAAACCTTCTAAATATTACCAAATCTTCTGTCTGTAACATTTTTTGGCGACCCTTGACGCAAGGCGAGTAATTTGTTTAGTGGTTAGCTTATGGGAGTAAATGTGAACTCTTCCAACGTCTTTGGCCTAGCTGAGAGCAATTTTACTTTTAAATTGTGCAGCCTTTCGAGTAATCGATATAAATTCAACATATTTTTCATCACGTATAGTGTAATTCAACATCTATAATAGTCCTAGATGAGAATTACAGCCCCAAAGTGTCAGCTGGTTTGGATTATAACCACAGATGTTTATAAACAGGTGTTCCGCGTCCTTTAGAAACTTTTCCCCTTCCCAAGGCCTTTGTTGAGGACGCGGTCGACTACCTACTTAAACTTTAGGTTCCCCTTGCTTAGGAATTTAACCTGCCTTCCTACTAAAGAAAGGCTAGACGTGCCCATGCTACGGTGCCCTTAAATATGCAATTAACTGAAATGTAATCAAGTACTAGCTGTTGTA
>JAGFPH010001003.1:38906-59334 GCA_018207615.1 Philaenus spumarius | reverse complement strand
CTTCATCTATATAAAGTAAAGAATGAAGAAATATAGAGGTCTTCTAGGCACTACCTGTTTGACACTTTTATTATCCAAAGCTTCAAAGTGAAAATAATGAGTTAGGTAGTGTTTAGTGGTGTCGTCAGCAAATTTAAAAGCAAAACAATTATCTTTATACAGTATATATAATTCTTCTGTACGTGTGTTTGTCACTGAACTCCTCCTAACCGGCTGAACCAATTTTTATGAAATGTTTTGTATGTGTTTGAGTGGGTTTCTGGATGGTTTGTATTCACAATTGGAAGGGGTTGAAATGGAGTTGCTACCCCTATACAATAAATATAAATTAAACTAACTTCCTACAAGTTACAAAGCTAAGTTATGTAATATGTAATATTATTTTTAAGGGATATACAAAACTATTTGCAATTTAATTACTTAAGTCAAAGGGATGAAATGAAATAACTACCCTTAAAATTAAATAATAATCCAATTGCTTTTTCTATATTCTCAAAAACTGCTAGACTAATTTTACTAAAATTTTACAATTTACAAACAGTAGTACCAGGATTTTTTAGAGAATATCGTCACTACAAACAAAAAGATTTAAATGGGGTAGCTACCCTTATATAATAATAATACATTGCACTAAATTCCTACAAACTATAAATCTAAAATTATTTATTATTATTCAATTGTTATAAAAAAACATTTTCAATTCGATTAGTTAAATAGAATGGATGAAATGGGATAACCACCTTTAAAATTAAATCAAACAATAGCGAAGTATTGCCAGGTCCACTAGTTAGTAAATTATAAAATTACTACTTGCAAGGAAATAATAGCCGTGTAAAACAAATATTTAAATGCTATCAATATTAATTTTACATAATAATACACAGTGTTTATCAATGCAACAGGAGTATTAGACCCAATGTGTCACCAAACTGTTACTCAATGATTTGCGTAAGAGACTCAGTGTCTACTAAAAAAAAAAACAATATTTTTGCATCCCTTAAACACTCTTTCTAACGTGTCCTGCAAACTTCAAATACATTTTGAACTGGTAAGTAGAGTTGAGAATATCTGTGACGTTGACAAAATTTATCTGTGACTAATGTCTGTGATTTATCACTGCTTGTGATATTCAACATGATCGGTTAAATCAAACATACTATACTTTTATCATAATAATAAATTGTTGTTTAAATAATTATAAACAACTTGTAATCTATATATATAAAAGCCAAAACCCACTGACTCACTCATCACGATTTCTCAAAAACTACCGAACTGATTGGAATGAAATTTGGTATGTAGCTTCCTCTAGGGCCATTGGTGCTCACTAAAAAAGGGTTTGAAAAAATTCGAAATTTTAGAGAGGGTTTGGTGGGATCAAAGTTATTAAAAAACGACTTCTTCAAAACTACCGAATGGATTGGAATGAAATTTGGTATGTAGCTTCCTCTAGGGCCATAGGTGCTCAATAAGAAAGGGGTTGAAAAAATTTGAAATTTTAGGGGTGGTTTGGGGGGATCAAAGTTATTAAAAAAATGATTTCTTCAAAACTACCGAATGGATTGGAATGAAATTTGGTATGTAGCTTCCTCTAGGGCCATAGGCACTTGATAAGAAAGGGTTTGAAAAAATTCGAAATTTTAGGGGGGTATGGGGGGATCAAAGTTATTAAATCACGATTTCTTCAAAACTACCGAACGGATTGAAATGCAATTTGGTATGTAGCTTCCTCTAGGGCCATAGGTGCTTACTAAGAAAGGGTTTGAAAAAATTCGAAATTTTAGGGGGGTTTTGGGGGGATCAAAGTTATTAAATCACGATTTATTCAAAACTACCGAACGGATTGGAATGAAATTTGGTATGTAGCTTCCTCTAGGGCCATAAGTGTTCACTAAAAAAGGGTTTTAAAAAATTGGAAATTTTTGCGGGGTTTGGGGGGTAAAAATTACTAAATCACGATTTCTCCAAAATTACTGAACAGATTGGATTGAAATTTCGTATGTAGCTTCTTCTAGGGCCATAGGCGATAGGCCATAGGCTAAGAAAGGGTTTCAAAAAATTCGAAATTTTAGGGAAAGTTTGGGGGGATCAAAGTTACTAAAATCATAATTTCAGATCTTTTATTATTATGACAATAGTGCTTTTATTATTTAAGATCTATATATATAAAAGTTAAATACCACTCACTGACTGAACACTTAAAAAGAATACAATTACGTTAAAAAGACTGAAAATATCAACCACCACGGGCAACGCTGTACGGGTCAGCTAGTTGTTGTTATAAAAAGCATCTTTTAATTCTAGGGATTTATGTCTCTAATAAGACAAAAAACATTTTACAGAAGATTTCTTTTGATTTTTGTATGTTAAAACTATGTTAAGAACATTTTAAATAAAAAATACAAATTTGTTGTTTAAACTTGTTGCTGCACCAGGTGGTGTGCATTTAAATGTTATGAGTTTAGGTGTTAAATGAGGCAAACGTGATGGACGGTATGCTCGCAAAAGCGACACTTGGCCGTATGTTCACTGGCTGTAGAACATTCGTGATGTGTTTAAGCTTTTTTGTTTATGTTAAAAATATTTTGAGCGCCATTGGGGTGAGATGTGTAGATAAGTGGAGTACGCATATTTCTTCGGAAATACAGTTGGCTCCGCGTTGGGCGCCAACCAAACTTGATGACACGGGAGCGCAGAATTGTTCGCGCCTGTCGTTGAGCGGACCCCGCTGTGTTCGAAGTGTTTCGCGGGGGAATTCATCGTGTGACTCCTGCCACAGCCATTACTGGACCAGCAGACCACGTCCTCTGACCAAGGTTGCTCCCTCCCCGTTATTGATGCCACAACACTCCTAACATACGACAATTTAAAACCACGAATCTTCTCATTGTTAGTACTTTGTGAATATAATTTGATACCGGTAATATATGAATTCTTTAGAGAGAAAATTTAATTATTTCTATGAAGTCGTAAACTGTAAAGAGTAGATTGAATAAAGTTATCCTATATATTAAAATATACTGGTGTTATTTAATCCAAAGATTCTTAGTTAATCACTGCACAGATGTTTTTTTATTTGTAATGAAAGAAAGGTTAGGTTAGGTACACAACACGATAGTTTCATAATTTTACGCTACAGGCTGGACATTGGCAGAACTGCTGTTGTTATTTATGGAATGGGAACGAGGTTGGGGTCTGCTGGTACAGCAATGTTGGTGGCAGGAGGGAAAAGATGATCAATTCCCCTGCGAAACACTTTGAACACGACGGGGTCCGCGGTTGACTGTTACTAACAGAGGGTTTTCTATCCATCCGATGCCACACCGAGTTTTGTGAATTTAAAGTTATTGTGGCCTAGCTCAATTTGCGAAAATAGTTGCGGGATGTTTTATGACTCTAAAAAGGAACGTAATGTAGAAGAAAGCATTGGCCTGAAGGGTGAAAGTGTAACATAATGCGGGCCTAAAAAGGGCAATATGTGAAAGTGTTTGCCTGAAGGGGTATGTAGTGTTTTAGTGTATTGTAGTTGCTCGCAACTAAAGGTGGGGTTTCTGATTGTGGGGCACAGTCTGAGTGTAGGCTACGATGGAGGTTCTAACTGAGTATAGCTTTTCCATGAACGGTTGTAGTGTGGTGTTGGTGTTGAAGGTACTATTGAAATGATCAAAACGTGTATTGAATTACAATGTTGTATATTTTCTATTCAAAAATTCTGAGTGGTCAGCAATGCTTCTAACCAATCTCAGTGATATTCTCCAGTGTACTATGGCTTTAGCTGAGAGCTTCAAATCAGTTTGTGCTGCTTTTTGGCAAAAGCTGTTAGACTGAAGTTGCTTGCTTGGTGAGATCCGATGATCAGTTGATGTTGCTAGCAGGCTGTCTTGTAGGATTTTGTCGTATTTTATACAGATTTTGGTAAGATAGGGCATTAGAAAGTTAAGGAGCTGACCAGCCAATGGGAGTGAAGCGGGGTTGGTGCGTTAGTGATGGAAGTTAGTGATGCTAGGTGAAAGTTATGACAAAGCATGTCCTGATGCCAGATTTCCTGACGGAGCTTATCTACTGAGGAATTGGAGTTGTAAAACCTTCCTTTACTGGGTACCCTGTTAAGTTCTCCATCCGAACTTATAGAAAACAGTTCTGAAGTGGGAATATTTTATGCTAAGCTTTACGTTAGCTGTAGAATATTAATATAATTTTGATATAGATACATTTAACAAACATTAAGTTTCACTAAAAAGGTTGCTAACATTCAATCTAAGCCGTTTTTAGGTTAAATACTGTTTTTAATAGTATCAATTCCAGCCAAAGTCATAAGCATGTGATTTTTGTTAAAAGATTTGCAGCATCAGAAGTAAATTTCCTCACTTGCAAAGTTGCGTCGGCATGAAGCTCTTATTCATGAAACTCTTATTATGAACTCTTTACTTTTATCACAGTCACTGGTTGTAAAACTGTGACTTAAATATCTGTGATAAACTCGAAGTCCATGAAATACCTATCATTTTTACTATTAAGTTAAATTATATGAAAACTGTGCAATTAAAATAAAGAATATGGCCTAAAGTTGAGGAGTAATAATGCAGAAAATACTGAAATTTATAAATTATTTTAAAAAGTTTGGGTTTTTAAATAGTTTAAAAAATTGCTATTTGTCGATTTACAATTTTTAGTCTTTAAAAATATTTAATTCATCTGATTGAAGATGTTCACTGATGTTACAATAATCAGCTGTTTTTTGTAACACCTCTAAACATTCATAAAAGTATTTTTTTAGCTGATTTTATTCTTTGAAACAATTTGTAGGTTAGGTTTTTATTCAGGTGTAGGCCTAAATCATGCACAAGATCTTTATGTTATGTTGACCGTTGTTTAAACAAACTTTAAGGCTGTCAAATGTAAACATTTTTTAAAATTTTTTGGGAATGTAGTTTTTAAGATATCTCCAAAAATATTGTTTGAAAAATCAATCTCGTTCTATATCTGAAAGTCCTAGCAACTAAAATTTTGAAAAAATCATTAGTGTTAGAGGTACTTATATACTTTACCTGAAATAAAATCTATAGCGGATCCATACTTCTGTGTAGAATTGATAAAAGTGTGTTTTCCATTTATGCGGTGTATAGTGATACTTGTTTGGGACTCATTATCTCCTTTCAACCATTGAGGAAGGTAGTAAACAAAATGATAATGTAGAGAACAAGCTGTTTGTAATTGACATTTTTAGTTGCTCAGAATAGTTCTTTTACTATTGAACAATTTCAAGACAGCAGACAGTACAAAGTTCTAGTCCAACTCTCATTGGTCTGGTTTATTTATTTTTCAGTATAAAGGGTGTTTAGGCTGTCCAAACAGTTAGGCCTACTACAAATGAAATTTTTTTGAAAATTAACGTTAGGCTAATAATTAATTAATTGGTCTTTGAGAAAAATGCTTAAAAACCTTGGTGGATCCAAACGTAGAATACAATTTATTCAACCTTTAAATGTTGTTTTTTGTACACTGCCATATTAGTATTTTGTATATTTTGTTTACAGTTAACGGTGTATTGTGCTACTGCGAGGGAAACTGTCCCGAAGACCAACAAAATGGAACATGTCTGGCCAAACCAGGGTCACAATGTTTCAGTGCAGTCGAAGAAGTTTATAACTATGAAAGTGGCCTATACGAACCTGAAATTAGTTATGGCTGCTTACCTCCCGATGAACAAGGATTTATGCAGGTAAAATTTTACCAAGTTACGATGCATCGAGATTGTATTTTTGTTTTTTCTCCCTGCAAATACTTCTGAGCAGTGGTAGCTGAGTAAAGCGTTCTCGTTTTATACACATTTGTGAATAACTTTGAATATTGACATTGCTTTTTTCTATAAGCTATTCTACTCCAAGTTAAACAAATAAAATCAGAGGTCGCACAATTCTTTTGGCTTTAGAATAATGTTACACAAGCTCTACGTTTACTAATTCCGACAGCTGGATATTTTAATCTTTTTGGAGTTAGTTTCTAATGATGGATTGTTAATATTTTACAATTGTTTGTTCATATATTAGCCGTTGTTTGTGATTAAAAAAAATGATACACAATGTTTTGAGAGTACAAATAGTCCAGTCAAGACTGATGTTCAAAAAAGGGCTAAAAGTGGAAATTTCTGGTGTAATCGATTTTAGTGGCTTACTTTAATATGTTTTTTGGGTTGTTGAACAAGAATCTGAAGTTATCCAACAAAAATTTGTTCGGCAAGTATGAGAAATCATAAAAAAATCACTAAAAATCAGTTTTCTTTTTGGCTTAAAATTTGCAAAGTATGTGTTTATGTAAAATGTGACCCTATATTAATATACAGACAAGAAAATTACCTGCAACTAATGTTCTTATCATTTTTTTGTATAACATATTGTTTGTGAAAAAACATGTGTTTTTTAAATAACAAAGGGGCATTGAAAAATTGGCAAAAATCAGACATTAAGAAAATTGCTAAAATCCTATCTTTTTAGAGATTTTCATTACACAAAAAATAAGAATTTTACTATACACATGATTCAATTCTTTGAAGAAAAAAAAAGATAAAACTCTGTATTATTTATATGTTGGCCTAAGTAATTTTGTCGGACCTTGAATAGTTATGAAAAAAAAAAAAATGACAAATGCACAAAGTAGTCACCCGCCTCCTTATTGAAATATACTAAATTCTTCATTATATGTAAAATATTATATGTAAAACGTTAACGTTAAGTTATGTAGGTAAATCAAAATGATAAACAAAGTTAACAACTATAAGAAATGGTAATGTAAAACAATATATTAAAATAGGTATTTAGGTATTTTAAAAAAACAATTAAATTATTAAATGATTTTACGTTGAAGTGAAACTCATCAGTCAAACCGAGCCTTCTTGGTCTAAGGTACCATGATTTCTGCTAGGATGTCTCCCAGTTCTTTTACCCTAAAAAAGAAACTAAAAATTATAGTGAAAAAATAAAAAATAATTTCTAAATAAACAAAATAAAAAAACAGTTAGGATTGTGTTTGATATGAAACTGATCTCTATCTTGATTGTTAGTTCAGTAAGCAATATAAAGTGAAAAGCTAAAGCTTAGAAATAATTCCATCCATATATTTATTTTAATGTTTATTGAATGTTGCTAAAATAACCTATAAAATATCTAATTTATTATCAACGAAGTTGCCAGAAGTCTTTTTATAAAACGAAAATCATCTATTATTTTTTTTGTACTGGAAAGAGTTTTAAAGGAACAAAAGTATAGGGCGAGGCAGAATTATTTAGACTAGTCACACTGCAGTAGTTAAATAGGTGATCTGTCAAACTTGCTTCAACTTTATTTAAAAATCTGAAAATTCAATCTCTGCAAATATAATTACAGTCTTTGTAATACAAATAAAATATCGGAACCTATAGGTACGATCACTTCTCATAATAGCGTATCTCCCATACTTCTTAACATTCACAAATTAATAAGTTAAAAAAAATAAATTTAAAATAATTTTTGCCACTAAGCACATTTTGATATGGCAATAGGCATTTTTTTTAACAACTTCCTTTAAGAGTGGCATCCATTACAAAAGTCCAACATAACAATGCAATGATTATAACAAATAAGGGTAATTGAATATGAGTGTATAACCACAATAACTATAAAATGAATCCTATTTTGTTAAACATTTAAATTTTAGTGAACTAGTATCACAAACCATATAATCTTGCATAGAGTATAAAGCTTTAATTTGAGCTAATTATTGACTCTGAATTTAAAATTCTTTAAACTGGTTGTCCAAGCTCCTCAAGAAATTATTTATTTAAAAGTTTTATTTTTATAATAAATGTCTGATCTATAGAATATTTGTCTCTAGAATTGTAACTGTGAATACCTTGTCTGAGAGTGTAACTTTTAAAATTTTCCTTAATATTTAGTAAATAATAGTAAATATATAAACTTTGCAATGATATTATTTGAAGCTTTTTAAATATTGACAAACAGCTTCCTCTTTCTGGACCGTTCTACATAATAGTCTTAATATTCTCTTTGTTTACCGATGTATTATTTTTTCATATTCTCAATCGAACTTATGGTTTTCGGACCAAATATGTTTGACAATTTAAAATTAATTAACAGCTGGATATATGGTAGTCAAAGCGATACAATCTGTCCGTTATCTGGTCTAGAAGCTGTTCCACAAAACCGTTCGATCTCTGCATCCTTTATATTTATCTGTAGCCACAATCTGTCACAAATATCTCACATGTGTGTTCAAATTTATTACCAGAGAACATTTTTTGAAAGTAATATTAGATACTCCTTTTTTTACAAAAAATCTATTGACTTCACAATTGTTTTGCTAGATTCTCCTCCTCGTCAAACTTGACTTCTTAACATCAAATCACCTCCACAATATCGTTCACTAACTTCTTTATGATTTCCGTATTGTCCTCTCCTATACGGTAGCAGAGCTTAACATTCTTGGTTGCAGGGTAACCAAGAATTCTTGAATTCTTCTTTGATTCTTGTTAACCTCCCTGACATTATGCTCTGATATTGCCATTTCATATACAGTGCTCTCTCGGTAATCCGGCAGATATCGGACCAGAGCACTGCCGGATTGCCGAAAATGCCGGATTACTGGAAAATATCGAGAAAACGCAGATATCATTTGAAAATCAGTTTTAATTGCATTGTACTATACAAAGTAAAAAAGTACTAAAATACATCATATAACTCACGTTATTCCTTGGAAGTAGACGGCTGGAAATATGCATCAATTGTCTTTTGCTTTTTACAGTTGAGAGACACTTTGAGAACTTGTTTCTGTAACCTTCTTAAAATATTGTCAGCAGAGACGCCATTTTCCTCCGCCGAGGCAATTGATGTGGCAAACAAGGCGATGGCCGCATTGTGAGAGATTGATTGTACAGCCGCTGTCACTTCTCCTTCGACCTGTTCCTTGTCCTCTTCCTCTCTTGCCACTTCCTCTATGATTTCATCTTCTGTCATAAACTGGTTGTTTTCGTCAGCTACACCGGTAAGCCACTTGCCTACGTTATCAGTTGTCAGTGTGTTATCCGGTGAATCCACGAGTTGTTCGTTTACCACGTCTCGCAGTAGATTAATCTCCCTCTCTTCACTGGCTTTCTTGTTCGGTTTATCTTTTTTAGTAGTGTCATGTCCGGCCATAGGGGTTTCCAAGAGCAAATGATGCTCGTTAAGATTTTCCCAAGCATTAGCGAGCGAGTATACCACGTCTTTCAGGTTTATTTCTTTCAAGGATTCAATAACACTTTCATCCTTAGACAACACATTGTACAATAAGCTCTTTTTGTATTGCATTTTAATCGTCTGGATAACGTTCTGGTCCATTGTTCTGGTCCATTGGTTGTAAGAGGGGGGTCACATTCGGCGGTAAGAACATCACACGAATAAAACTGTCGGCTGAATTCAACTCATCTTCATCGGGGTGGCCAGGGCAGTTGTCTAAGATAAGCAAAGCTTTTTCTGGTAGTTTCCGCTCCTTCAAAAATCTTTTCACTGAGGGTTTAAAATGTTCATTAAACCATTCAGTGAATACGGACTTATTCATCCACCCTTTGCTCTGGCTCATGTAATCAACAGGAAGTTTGACGTTTTTAAATGCCCTAGGACTCTTTGCCTTACCTATGACTAGCATTTATGTGCACCGCTTGCATTTGAGCATGGCATGAAAGTGACCCTATCTTTAGCCAATTTTCGTCCACGATGCACAAATGTTTTTTTTGGTATCAACCGCCAAAATACACCACTCTCGTCCGCATTTTAAACTTGGTCAGGAGTTAAATCATTACTTTCTTGGATAACCTGTTTGAACCTTTCTTTATATGGCTCAACAGCGCTTTCGTCACATGAAAGTTTCTCATCCGTTGTACTTAGCAGTCTAATTCCATAACATTGTTTGAATTTCTGCAATCATCCCTCGCTGACTTGGAAATCATCCTTTTTTGTAATTTTCCGGTAAAATTCCCTAGCCTTTCCCTTAAGGATTTTACCAGAAATTGGTGTATGCCTACCACGTTCTTGTAAAAACCAAGCATATAGGCTATCGTCAACTTTAGGATTTTCACCAGTTTTCAAAGTCTGTCGATTCCTTTTTAAATTTTAATTCGTCTTAAAAACCGATTTTATTTTATCACTGTTTTTTCTTATGTCATGAACTGTAGCTCGACCAACACTGTATTCGTTAGCAACACTAGTTAACGTTTCGCCCTTTTCAAGCCGCTTTAGGATTTCATGTTTATCTAACAAAGATAAGAGTTTTATGTTTACGTTTTTTCTGCACGGATGCCATCGTCAACACAACACTACTACAACTGTTCTACACTAAGCAGGTACACACGCGGGACAGATTGAGGAGCACTAAACGCGGTGCGATTATGACTAAGACTGATGGAGTGAGTGAGGGGGGTGTGCGTGAGTCATCGCTCTTGGCGCCAATGCATTGTTTACTCGGACACTAGTCTTGTCGCTGCGTGGGAAACATTGTACTGTACTGTATTGGGGACGCATTATTCGAATCCAAAACGCCCGATTAATGGGAGTGCCGGAGAGCTGAGATGCCGGATTACAGAGGGAGTCTGTATATATATATATATATATCCAGGATGTGTTTACAAAATTTTTCTGTTTGTTTGTTTGTTTCCATGTACTGCAACATTGATCCCAAACTAACAATATTCCTAACTTCAAACATTGTTATTCACTACTCGTGATGGTTTTCGTCTACTCCGTCATGCAATTCAGCCTTAATTTATTGTTTTTTTCTAAAGCATTTGTTATGATCCAACAAGTAAGGATGATAATATGCCTAAGGGATGAGTCATCCCTTAAGATATCCATGCGCTCACTCCTAATCTCAATTTTATTATCTAAATATTCTTCTAAATTCAAGGTCTTTGATACAATTATACCTATTCTTTGCATATGTTTTCTTAGTTGGCAGTGTCCAGTGGTCAGTTCTACCACTTTCTATAAGTATCACCTGTGCAGCGTAAGAAGGTCCGATGCAATTTGCCTAGAGGGGATGTCTAATGAAAGCTTGCTCATTCTGTTCTGCAATGTTTTTGACATACTTCCATGCCCTATTACCAGCAGATAGCATTATTGTCCTCTTGGATATACTACAAAATGGTTCAGGTCCTATAAATTCCGTGGCAGACCCTCTGTTAGGAAGCGTATTTGCTTATTCATTTCCACTTATCCCGACATGTCGAGGAACCCAGTAGAAGGTTGCATGTTAAGGCCACTTAGTAGTGATATAGTTCAAAGCAATCCCAGACCATTTTTTATGATATTTGATTTTGGCTCAGTTGAAAAAAGCTGTAAATACTGTAGGTATTTCCTCATAGGTATGACACATTCTTACCTAAGGTCTTCTTCTACAGATTCTAGCAGCTCTATCATTCTTCATTTTCAGCTGTCTGTGCTCCACTCCGAGTTCATGGGTTTTCTTTCTAACCATTCTTCTCGATCTTGTATTACCACCCTGAATGATTTTAAGGAGTCCATTAAAACCCTGGACAACCGAACTAAAGGGGAGGGGGGGAGGAGCCGTTTCGGATAACAATTTTTTCGGTTAAGCCATGAAAATCTAATACTACAGTTTTAAAAGGTTTTGAAGGTCAAACGAATTCAAAAACTTTTTGTAGGTTACACTTATGTTCTTTATTTAAGTTAAAATTACATATTTAGGATTATGGTACATCAATATACAGTATTTAATAGTTTGTAGCATATGAATTACTCATTAAAAAAACTCAGTACTTTTTGTTTGTTTCTTGCATCTCTCCAAATGTGTTTATTTTTTGTTTATTTCACGGTTTCATTCTAAGAAGAAAATAGGCGGCCCGACATCAAAGGAAGAGGGACTTCTAACAATTTTCGAGTTCTGACAAAACTGAATTTAACGTTTGACATTGGCACATTTTTTAAAGCCACTACTTAATTTTTGATAGATGTTTAAGTTGTAGAAAAAGGTTCTAATTTTGATTATAAAAACAAAAATTAAATACTGTAGGGGTATTATTTTTGGATTTCCGATTTTCGGAGGCATCTTGGACAAACCCAGGTTTTGGTTGACCCGAGTTCATTTAAACAGGGTTTTACAGTTCTTTATTTTCAAATGGTCAGATATCATGTTAAATGATGCAATTCAACCATTGCTAAAATCCTGGAGTGGATTCTTAGGCTATAATTGCATTGTCAAAGATCCTCACAACCCTTTTCGAACAACCTTGTTCCTATTCCTTGTGATGGTTTCTCGTCCTAAATAAGAACTATAACCATAAAGAATAACCTCGGACTAGGTTTTGTATTGAGTTGTTGCAGCTAATCAGTTGTTATAAATGTGCATTATTATTCCTAATATATATTTAGATGATATATGTTTGAATTAGGATTTATTGTAGTTAATTGATGTATGCCTAATAAATAAGCATGTGATTTTAAAATTATAGATTATTTATATTTTGTAACACTGACAGCCATGTAACAGAAATAATACGATGATAATAAATCAGCAATTTCCCATAATGTCTAAAGCATAGAGGTTTGGTCTAAATAAAATAAATGATGCAATATATATAATAATAAACGTTTATAATCCTTGTATACATATAAATTCTTTTGTGACGCAAAACAATTAAAGTAAAATCATTTAAATAAAAGTAAACAAAGTAAAAAGCAGACTGTTAGTAGATAAAGTAAAAAGCAGACTTAAAATATATTAATGAATAAACGTATGTAACGTGTGTGAACTGTATAAGAGATTATTTTAATGAGTAGTGCGGTTGAAGTGAACGGTGAAAAGAAACAATTAAATAATTACACAATGGACAGTTTAAAGAACTATTGAAATTAAAAAATAAGCACATGTGAGAAAATTAAGATATGTATCAGCGAGTATAACTAGGCACAACATAACATTGGTACACAGGTGTCTGAACGCAGTACAAACAACAAGCGTTAAAACAAGACTGATGGAGAAGGCATTGTACGTTCTGCCTACGTGTCTAACAAACAGAAAGAACGTTCTAGAGAGAAAAATATGGCGTAAACGAGACTGTATGTGTTGTAAGCTGCAGGTGGTGTGAGATTTGTTAGAATATGTAGTCTTTTCATTCGAATGGCAACGATTGTTTTAAAGTAAGGTAGAGGTGCTTCGGCGTTCGTGTGAACTTAGAAAATAAAATCGATGGTGTAAACTCAGTGATAATTGAAGTTATAGAAGGTCGCCCATGTGCTTCGACAAAACGCTCGCAATGGATAGTAGTGTTTCATGTTAATGTGTAATCACAAGAAAATCCTAGGTAAAAACAGTGTCATGTATAACGCAGTAAGTAATAATGGCTATAGGACATAAATTTTTCAGTCTGCAATTATAAAATTTTCGATAGTTTTAACAAGTAACTTCTTTTGATCTTATTGCGTCATATTTTAAACTAGGGTTGACAACACTTTGAGTAGATTGTATATAATTGATTTGTTTGTTTTTTTGTAATGTTGATGTATCTTGTTGTAAATAATCATTTTTTAATTATGTCAGAGTAAACGAATAGTTGTTCTGCCATGATGTCTTGAATTCCTTTATTGAGCCATGCACATCCAATTAGTTTGTACTTTAACAGCCAAGTATTCACCCCTGAGAAAGTTGAATTAATACAATAAATCTTTAATAGTAACTAATAATTATGGATAGACAGATGCTAACAGAGCATAAATGAAGTTATATGTGGATTATTATAAGTATTATGATTATTATTTTTTTTTATTTTTGAGTTAAACGAAGGTGATGTTAAGATTTTGATGAATAAGGTATAAGGTGAGTTTGTATGAGGTTTTGAGTAATAAAGTGGAGTTTAAGGTGATGTTAAGGTATAATTTTACGTTGGAGTCAAGGTGAGATACATGATGTATGGTGATTTTTTGTTTATGGAGGTAAAGGAGTAAGAGATGTCATGAGCGACGAGTTTTTGTATTTTAAGGTGAGTAGATCAGCGAAGTGAAGGAGAGGTGATAAATATTATAGAATGATCCACATATAGCATTTTTTATTATTTTTGAGTATTTTTTTTTATTTTTGAAACTTTTACCGAATCCCATTTTTTTTAACAGTTTATACTTATAGATATTTTTTATTTTTGTAACTTTCAGTTGCAATTCTCATGTTATTCTTATGTTAATATTGTTTAAATATTTTAAATTTTTTAAATCAACTAAATGAGTTAAAAATAAATAAAAAATAAGAATGTATTTATATTTGTACACTCTTTTGCATTAACTCCTGCCACATAAGATCTAGAAAACTGTATACAGGAACTGCTAATCTTTGTGGTACAAATTGTTTGCTTTTTATAACATTTGCTATATAGTCTGCATTAAACTGTTTTGTGAAAGACGTAAATGGTGAAACAATAGTGACAAGAGTCATACAAATTTCAGAGTTTTAAAAATTTTGTTTGTATTAAGATGTTGACAGTTAAATAAAGCAACACATTCTGTAATGTTTCAGTGTAAAGGACATTTGGTACCACATCATAGAGGCAAGTCCATCCAATGTTGTAACTATACAGACTTGTGTAACAAGTTCATTATGCCTACGTATCAGTCTCGTACTACGCCAGCACCTATTAGTCCTTCGTTAGAGGAAACGATACCTTATATTGCTTTACTCATCTCTGTTACTGTTTGTCTTATTGTCTTCCTTATCATAGTGTCTTGTGTCTACCTCAGGTAAATATCTACGCTAATAATCTTTAAAACTATTAAATTAACTAGGATAATAAATCTGTGTCAAAATATTTATAAAAAGATAGAAACAGAAAAACTGTAGTTTAATTGACAAATCTGGGAAAATTCAAATCAAAGTATAAAGAGTTTCCAAAAAATAAAACATGTAATTTTTTAAATACTCTGGTGGCATAATTTAATGTTCTTATTGTAGTCATAATTAAGAACATTTGGTAAGAAAAAATTCAAAGTGTATTTCTTGTTGAGAAATTAACTATTACAAATTAGATCATTTTAATATAATTTTTGGCCTTGTGGAGTGACTTAGAGCTTATTAGTCCACTCAGTGGAAAGCTTTAACACTTCATAATGATTTGCTGTACCTTACACATATTGCCTAGTTGCTTGGTCATTTGTGTTTGCCTCATCATTTACCCATAAGACAAACCTATTTGATGCTTCCATCTAGTGTCCTTTTACAAACTATTTGATTGGTTACTTAAATAGAGAAGAGTTTAGGTTGTTGATATTCTTTTCCAAGCCCAAATAGTCTAAGATCTGTATGGGAGGGATCATGCATGCAAAGTCTGATGCACTTTTATTTCTGATTATTGTGGTAGACACTAAAGAGATCTTGAAAAGTCATGTGGTCACCCTCAGCATGGTTGACATCACAAGGGGGAGGGGGGAATAATTCGGGGGTTGCCATATACTAAACCCCTTACAACTTGACAACCGTTTAAGATATATATGTACTCCACAAAATATATGCTTTAAAAAAGGTTATTACGTTTAAATTTGTATAGTTGTTGGTTTATGAGTAAAGAGCATTTTTGTTGGTAAATTAACAAAATTTGAATTAGTAAGCAAAATAAATAGTGTTTTACTAAGACAATCACTAAGAATATCACAATCACAAATTTAAGTTATTAAAAGTATTTAAACAAATTGAAAAAAGCATGTTGAACAGTTAATGTGACTGAAGAGGATTAGATAGACTATGGCACTGACGATACTCGGTTTACTATATGTTAACTGCTCGTATGCCTGCGATTCCCTAATTTGTTTTCAATTGAAATTAGATTTAATAAACAATAAAATTATTGTTATTATTTATTTTAATCGTGAACTTTTGAAAAAATGAATACTTATTATAATTGATACTTTGTACTCAGTCAGCTATTGTATCAGATGGCCACAAAGCCCCCTTGTATTCTCCTTTACTGAACCACAGTCTTCCGAGCGACTCATTAAGTGGACCTCCAGATAATTTATTTCGGTTAACACTGCCCTAAAGTAACAATAATACCTGTTTGGGCTTGTAAAGTTATTTGTTCTTATAACAGATTTTTTTGAAAATCTGTTAACCTATGATGTTTTAAATGGGCTAATATACCCAGAGCCGGTGTACTCTGAAAATCTTTACTTACCAAATATTTTCATTTTATATTATAGTATGGATATAAATTATTAATAACCTTGTTTTATTTTAATAGATATAAAAAACGTGAGGAAAGCCGCCAAATGTACCTGGTCCACGACCCGAGAGATGTGTATATGTCATCGTCACACACGCTTAAGCACTTAATAGACCAAAGTTCGGGGTCTGGTTCAGGATTGCCTTTACTGGTAAGTTCCAATAATATTTTCATTTAGTAGGTGTAAACTCCACAAGACCTTGTCAAATCTTTTACGTGTTTACAGATTTGTCGTCTGCCAATATATTTTTTGTGGTGCAGCTCTGCCTGTTTGAATTGCACGAGTTATATAATATATATTTTTAGCCAAATCAGTATGTTCCAGGTGTATATATATATATTTTTAACATAAATTTGTTTTGTCACGTATATCAATGGCTCACCTTAATTAAATTTTACATTGTTTTTAGAACTGACTAAAAAAAATGAAAAATTATTGTCCTATAATTACCCCATCAAGGTTGGTACCATTGGTAACTATCTTTACATTTGATTACAGATAAATATACATTTATTCTCGAGATAAGAGCCTTTAAATTAAAAAAACTCTCGATATATATTCCTATGTAACATTTGTAATTTCATAAATGAATTAATTCAAATGAAAAATATATAAAGCAGACAATAGGTAGATATTTTATTTTGAATGCTTAGTTGAAATGATGTTAATCCTAGTTGAAAAAGTGCGTAGTAGAACTGAATTAAATGGGTAGAAGGTTGACCAAAAATGCGTGGGACCAATTTCAGAGACATTTCACAAGCCAAAATTAGAACATTGTGAAGCAAAACTATTGACCGAATGACATCAATCGCCTTCCAACTATACCAAAAATAAGGAGAGAATGTTCAGTCTAACATTATCAGGCTGCAGAGCGGTCAGATGAATGCCTGTACTACTGGATTTTCTTCTAGTTTTGTAATAAGTTTGTCGTCGGTAAAAGTTTAGTTAAAAGGTCAGAAAGTTTACTAAAGTGCAGACGGTTGATTACCGGTTTCGATAATAATGATAATTCTTTGTTGTATTAAAACAAGTTAGACTCCGGAGCTTAGAAATGTAGTTGGATATATTTTTCTTTGAATTCATTGATAAAAGTTTGGTTAATTAAGAGTCATGTCTCGCCGGCATTAAATAGTTTCGTCGTCAAATATAAAAACGTGACATAGTTGTAGTGAGTTTCATATATTGACAAAAAGTTTAAAGTGCCATCACAAACTTATAGAAAACGGAGTATTTAAATTGATTCTTTACATTTGTGAGTTGTCTATTATTATTTATATACTTTATGTAGGCCTATATGCATTATTAAACAAAAATATTTATTTATTTAATATATTTATTTATTTGAACCAGTAAGAATATTAATATATCTATTTTATTATACAGTAGTAACTCCTACAGAGGTATGAAAATACCTGTGCGGGCATATTACATGCTAATTAACCCTAGAACCGGCAGCTTTAACGAAAATGGATTTTTTGGCGTGTGCAAGCATTTATTCAAAAATAGTAAATGAACCCCAATCCAAGAGTATCCCATAGCTTTTTTGTAGAAAAGGGTTAAAAAAATTGATATATGCCAGTAAAAAAGTTATAGATGTAAAATTTACAAAGTTATTAGCTCAAGAAACGAAAAATGTTCAGTTACGAAAAATAAAAGTTCAACTTTAAGTCTACATAAAAAGTAGTAAACATTTTTTGTATTTTTTTCCATAAATGAAAAAAAGTTTCGTAATTTAGTTCTAAATAGAACTGTATAAAAACATTTAAAATTTTAAAATTTCTTATTTTCAAAACAAGTTTTTATGTTCCTACTACATGTCTGCTATCAAAAGTATGCCAAGTTAGAAACGTAATTTACTAATATATGCTTTGAACAAAAATTAAATATTATTATAACAAAGTGTAGAGAATAAATCAAAGAACTGAACTGTATACTTGTAAATTATCTTTTCATAAAAGTTTTTACCTTAGAATTATTTGAATAACAAAAGTGAGAAAAAATGTAGGAATCTCTTGCCCGTTCACCCTATACAGGATGCGCGCGCAAACTCCTATGTCTACCCATGTTATAAAAGTCCGTTAGGGTTCAAATTTAAACCTTACATGAGACCGTATTAGCAGTCACTTTCCCACGGTCCTACACAATAAACTGTTCAAATATAGCATATTTGGTTTACAGGGAAAGTTAGCTTGAAGCATTATGTTTACAAAGATACCAAAATATCTCTAAAAAACGATTGAGGTCACACAGATATCACGTGAAATAAATAACGCTGTTTATTGGTTGGAAAACTGACCAATCGCAAGGGTCTACAAAAGCCCTTACAAATTCAGAACTATTTGTCCGATTTTTGATTAGATGCAAGTTTTGGATAGGGGAAATTGTGACGAATCCATCGATATATAGGTTTAACTAAGAAACCCTATTGGGCGGGCTTTAGAGATTGACGAAAGTTGAGTTATTTCGTTATGTTTTGGATGAATTTTCGGGTTCCGATTGATTTGTAGAAAACTAATAAACTGCAACGATGATTACGTATGTAAATTTACGTTTTAGAAAGAAATTGTAAATACAAAAATTTTTCCAATGGTGTTTGTCTTTTTGAGATTGGAAGATTTTTAGTGGGTCAAATATTCAATACAATCACGCGTTACAAATGTGTTGTCATGATCGCACGTTTCGTGCGATCTGTCGGTTCTAGGGTTAAGCTATAAACTAAAAATATAAAAAACCTAAAATATATCAAGCATCCAAAACATAGGAGATGACAATTAAAATATTTTGTGTTTTGTTATAGCCTATTTATTTTGATTTGATTTAATATGTCACATTAAACTGAAATAATCAGGTGTTATATTGATTTATTTTCATTTGATACCTGCAATTCATGATCTTAAGTACCTTTCCAGCTTCTACAACCTTATCAATTAAAACATAAGAATAATCACAGAACACGAGACTTACAAACTTGTGTGACGTCATTGCTAATTTTACACAAAGGTTGTATAGGTATACAGGGTGATTACCGGGAAACGCATGTTTTTTAAATGACGAATACTCAGGTAATTGTGAAGGAAATTTGTATTTATTATTAGCAGTATATTGCATAAGGTATGCAATTTGAACATACAAGAACTTCAACTTTAATGTTTGAAAATTACATCTGTAAGATGGCCTCCTTCTGCTTAAACAAAACGTTAAAGGAATTTTCTAACATTTCTCTAGGGATGCCGTTGATTTCTTGGCAAATAGCTTCTTTAAGTTCCGGTATAGTGTGCGGCTTGTTATTGTAGTCTTGAGATTTTAAGTGCCCCCATAGAAAAATAAGGAATAGTAAGGTTCGGCGAACGGAAGGGCGAAGAGACATGACCAAAATGAGAGATTACTTTTCCAGGAAATGTTCATCTAAGAATATCAATAGAAATACGAGCAGTATGGGCTGTTGCCCCATCTGCTAAAACCATTCATTACGTATCGAAAGGCGGCGACGGCACAGTTAAGGCAAGAAATAATCTTCCAACATTTCCACGAACCATTGTGCATTCATCGTAGCTGCATTACCATCGTTGTCCTAAAAAAAATACGGACCACTGATCCTCACTTCACTAACCGCACACCACAGAGTCACATGTAAGCTGTGTATACGATCTCTCACTCAGGATTTGTGGATTTGATGAACACCAAAGTCAAAATTTTGGTTTTTTTACAGCACCGTCCATATGAAAATGAGCCTCGTCGCTCATAAGGATAACAGCTTCATCGTTTTCATCCAAGATTTCCACCATTCGTTGACAAAAGTCTGCTGCCTCTTATCTGTATGACTTAATTGATAACATACTTTAAGCTTATATGGATGAAATTGAAGATCCGTGACCAACATTTTTCTCACTGTGGAGGGCAAAGTCTGAGAGCTGCTGCCCGCTTCCTTATGGAAAGGCTAGGGCTCTGCACCGTTGCAATGAGTACTCGCTCAATGTTCTCGAGAGTACTAACTGTCCTTGCCGATCCTGGGGGTTTCTTTTTCAACAACGATCCTGATATGTTCACATTGTGTATCCATCGCAATATTGTGTTGCAATCATGACGAGCAAAGTTAAAATGTATACGAAAGTCTCATTGGTCTCAGCAACTGATTCACCGTTTGCGTAAAAGCATCGCAAGACAAACATACAATGTTCAAG
>JAGFPH010001003.1:26214-38896 GCA_018207615.1 Philaenus spumarius | reverse complement strand
CAGTGCCACCATGTGCAACTCTCACCACTCGATATTTTCCATGTACTTCGTAAGTCAAAACATGCGTTTCCTGGCAATCACCGCGTATAACTATAGCCAGCAACGGCTGTTAAGTGATCTATGTCTATACAACTGTGCTTTTATAATTTTGTATTTAACTTTGACTAATTTTAACTTTCATTACATTTTATTTTATATTATAAATTTATTAGTTGATGTTTATTTATAATAGATTGATTTAGTTAAAGAAGGATTTAAACCAATTATCCCCTTACCCTTTAATTATTAGTTTTTAGTTGTTTGTAAAACAAAATAATTGATTTATCTGAATAAATATGTTTAAAATAGGTTTACTCAAAACAAATTGTTTAACTTCTCAATTATATATATATATTATATATTTAGATTTATTTATGTTTAGTATATACAATATTTTTTTGTTAAATTTACAAAAATATCTCTGTAAATCAGTGGCATATAAATAAGATCAAGATCCAAAGTGTCTGGCCCCAGTGAAATAAAAATAGAAGAAAAGTGCTACAAAATTACAATGCAAATAGGAGTAAAAAAGTAGTAAAGCCTGATAAATTAAAATTAAAAAGCTGAATTAACCATAAAAATAATTTTAACACCTGTCGCTACCTGTTTATTATTAATTATTTTTATAACGGTGGTTTGAGATTATTTAGGCATGGTTGCGTGCACTGCTCTTCTTATTTTATAGACATTTACTACTCTAATTTTAAGTTGCACTCTTTTAAATTAGTGCAAATTGTATTTGGGTTTTCTTTTGCAGGCTTTTTTACATCGGTTATTCTTAAAATTAGCACAAATTGAAGTCAGAAATTATTTTCTTTGGCAGACATTGCTTTTTTTTGGGGGGGGGGGGCTTGCGCTGTACATGTGAAATGCTTTAATTTTGAAGACGGCTGCATACTTTATATTTAGTGATAACTTTTTCATAGTTTTAGAGTTGTCCTAAGTAAGCGTATGCCTAACCAAATAATATGTATTTCACCATAATTTTTCACTTATGGTCATTCCTTATATAAAACAACAAATAGGTTTACAATTCTACTTCAAAATAATTTTGTGTTAAATACTAAATCCATGATGTAACTGTATATAAAAATGCTATTAGCTAACTTTTTTTATTAAGAATCGAGGTTTATTAAATTTGGATTTGACTTATCTTTATAAAACCTAATCAATCTCTAATTCTTAAATCTAATGTTTTTTTACTTACCGTTTTTTAACCTTGCCAAATTTTATGGTTAAACTAAAAATATAAAACTTGGAATGACACCTGAGGTGTTAGCTTCATATTGGATAAACAGTATTAGGCGTTGTACAAATGAAGGTAAATTTTTGTTGAATACAATTATATATAATACACTATGTAGCAGTATTTGACTAAGTTGTTTATCTTGTTATCAGGTGCAACGTACGATTGCCAAGCAAATCCAGATGGTGCATTCAGTAGGAAAAGGTAGATACGGAGAAGTGTGGCTAGCAAGATGGAGAGGGGAGAAAGTAGCTGTCAAAGTATTCTTCACGACAGAAGAAGCAAGCTGGTTTAGGGAGACTGAAATATATCAGACAGTGCTTATGAGGCATGAAAACATTTTAGGTATGTTTGTATTAGTTTTTCATTGGTATCATAAGGCAAATAAAATCCAGCCTATAAAATGTTCATAGTTTAAGTTTAAAAACAGTTTTGTCGTAGAAATGTTACATATTTTATTTTATCGGTTAAAAACTCAAAACTTTTCCCTTTTTCCACTGAATTGTACAGTATATTGATAAAACAAAAATAGGGATGGGTCGATTCTCAAACTTATCGATTCCGATTCCAAGAAATCGATTCCCAATTCTCGATTCCGATTCCATCGATTTTAATGACCATAAAATTGTAAAGGGAAGTAAACATTGTTTTTTAGTTTTAACTGCATGATGATAATGTCATTTTTTAATATTGATATTGAACTAAGAGGAACTTACATAAAACTCCTGATTTAGATTTATTAAAAAATGTATATATATATATCTTTTTTTCATTAAACTGCACCGAAAAAGCTGTTTTCTATCTACATAGACCAGGGTGGAAAGCCAAGAGACGAAAACAAATCACGCATAATTCCTAGTTTTCTCAGTAAATTGTAATCGCAACCCGTGCAACAATTGTGCAGTCATGGACAACACAACTTGTATTTAATATTTCATCCACAATTTTTTTTTTTAAGTTTTACTTATTTACCTTAACGAAGCCAGGTACGACAGCTATAACATAGTTTTACTTATTTACCTGAACGAAGCGATGTACAACAGCTATAAACAAGTTTGACTTATTTACCTTAACAAAGCAAGGTACAACAGCTATAAAAAAGTTTTACATATTTACCTGAACAACAGCTATAAATATATTTACCTGTCCGAAGCCAGGTACAAAAGCTATACAAAAATGCTACTTATTTACCTGAACAAAGCCTGGTACTACAGCTATAAGCAAGTTTTAAATATTTACCTAAGCGAAGCCTGGTACGACAGCTACACAATAGTTTTACTTATTTACCTGAACGAAGCCTAGTACGACAGCTGGAAACAAGTTTTACTTATTTACCTTAACAAAGCCAGGTACAGCAGTTATAAAAAAGTTTTTCATATTTACCTGAACGAAGCCAGTTACGACAGCTGTAAATAGATTTACTTATTCTATTGCCATGGGCAATATCGGCGGCCATGGCAATCGCGTAGACGAACGTATTTGCAGAGATCGGTGGTGGCCGGGCTCGGAATCGACTTTCATGGAATCGAATTGATGCCGATTCCAGTGCCGAGAATTGGTGGAATTGACTTTTGGAATCGAGAATAGACCAATCCCTAAACAAAAGCTTTTGTTGCTTTTTTATCAGAGATATGCAATGCAATTTGTTTAGTATATTTATATATATATACAGTAGAACCTCTCAAATCCGAACCCTGCAAATCCGAAATCCAGCGAAATCCGAACGTGTTTCCGAAATTTTTTTTACAAATTAAAGTTAAAAAAATCACGAACAAATATTTAAAAAATATGTATTATGTTAAAAAAATTTACAAACTGTATGATATAACCTTATTCTACATTAAAAACTCTAGATATAACTTTACATAAGTTATTCAAACATAAATACTGTAATAACTTATCATTTACAATCTACAATACAATGGCAATTTTAGTACATGTGTCTACTTACGATAAGCAGGATTGAAAAACAAAATACAGTTGACTATTCAAATTGTTCAGAAAAAATACTTTGCCAAAACCATGAAATAACTAAAAAAACTAATCACAATAACTAAACATATTTCACTTGAAATCAGTTATCTTTAACTGTCGCAACGACATAAACATTCCCGAGGAGGCAATAAACATGACATCATTTGGCGTGGAGGCTGCGTGTTGCTCGACGTAGCGCACTGCGATGTCCAGAGCAGTAGCAGCATCAGAATGAGTCACAACCTCTGTCAAAGCTTCTTCTCCCTCACTGTCACTTCCTGTTACATTGCCGTCATGTTTACCCTGGACTTGATTCACTAAATCGTGCTCGCTATATTCTACATTGACATCTTCTGCTGCCCACTCTTCTACACAGCCTTCTCCAGCATTTTCACATCCTGGCAATTGTTGAACAAGCTGAAGGAACTCAGTTTCATCATTTTGAATATTAAATGTAGGGGATTTCTCGAACTTGAGGCTAGACCAAATCTTCTTCCAAGATCTTTGCAGTAAATAGACACTTGCATTGTTCCACGATTCTGCAACCCAGTAAATAACATCTTTTATTGTAACCTTCTTCAGCTTTTCAAGGATAGTAAGAGAGCCTTCTTCTTCGACTAGGTATTGCAGAAGCATTTTCCGGTAGCTTAGTTTTACGTTCTGGAGCACACCCTGATCCATCGGCTGCAGCAATGGTGTTACATTAGGAGGCAGAAAAACTGCTTTTATGTCTCCGCATACCAACCGCATGACTGAAGGGTGGGAAGGAGCATTGTCTATCAAAAGTAAAGCTCGCGGTGGCAATCCGTTCTCTTTATTAAATCTTGTTACCGAAGGAACGAATTCATTGTCAAACCACTCCTTAAAAACCAGTCATCCACGCCTTGTTCTGATTTCTGTAATAAACAGGGATAGAATTAACATTAATATTTTTAAGGGCTCGTGGTTTGGCAGATTTACCTATCACCATCAATCGAAGCTTGTTTGATCCGCGGCGTTGCTGCAAGCCAAAACTGTGAGACGCTGCTTATTCATTTTAAAACCCGGCGCAGAAGACTCCTCATGAGAAGCAAGGCTTTTAGTGGGAAGTGCTTTAAAATTTAATCCAGTCTCGTCTGCATTGTAAATTTGCTGTGGTGGGTAATTTTCTGACAAAATTAAATCAGCGAATTCTTCTAGATATTTTTCTGCAGAAGTTGTATCAGACGATAGCTTTTCCCCGCTTATCGTCAATTGTCTGATTCCATGCCGTTTCTTCCAACGATCCAACCACCCGTTGCTAGCAGTAAAGGATAAATCACCTTTCATTAATTCATTCAGCCGTAATGCCTTTTCTTGAATTAGTGAACCACTAATAGGGACCCCTTTTTGCCTCTCTTGTGAAAACCACAAAAATACTGCTTTATCAATTTTTTCATTTGCGGTAACTGTTACATGATGGCGTTGTTTTAAAGTTTTTTCACTTCTTACACTGCAAAACTGTTGAATTTTGACACGATTCTTTTTCCAATCACTGATTGTTGCTTTCCCGATGCCAAACTCGGCAGCTATCTTTGTCAAACTTTCCCCGTTGTCTAGGCGCTTTAAAGCTTTGATTTTTTGTTCTACAGTACAAGAACTGTGCTTTCGTTTACTTGACATAACTTTAAAAAAATCAAACAGAACTCGCTATAAATTTATAAATGAAAAAATAAATAAATAAAAACTTAACAACACTAATAGAACAATAATTTTAACAAAACAATAACTTTAATATCTTTAGTAAAACAATATCTTTCGAGAACTAAAACAGCACACAAATTAATATCTAGTAATAGCGAGAAACATACAGAACAACACTCTAATAGACAATGCCAGTGGACTAACTGGAATGTAGGACTAGGGTAGTGTGCTATTTTTAGATCACTCCCGCTAAGACGCTAAACAAGGTCACGAAGCCACTCCCTCATTCGTCCCACACACTGTACAGTCGTATACTGTAAGGAGCACTGGTTATTATGAAAAGCAATGCATATTTTCGGCTAATCCGAACAAATTAAAATCCGAACAGCCTACAGCCCCAATTAGTTCAGATTTGAGAGGTTCTACTGTATATATATATATATTAGGGATGTGTCGATACCAGATTTTTCGATTCTCGATACCGATACCGATACTTTGAAAAATCGATTCTCGATTCCCGATACCGATACCTAAAAAAAAAAAACTGCGAAAAAAAAAAAATAAATAAAATGACGAATGTCCGCAAAGAATACGACGTCCGAATATTATTAGCTCTAATTTTATAAAACGCGGCATCCAAACGCAATTTAATATACAACAGCGTATGTCCGCGAAAAAACCTAGGTACTCCCGAAAACAATCTAATGTCCGTATAAGAAAATACAATTAGCCTAGTCCAATGAAAAACACGTGAGAGTTTCAGTAACGAAATAGCAGAATGCGTTGCAATTTAAAATAAAACAAGTTTTTAATTATTCTGAATAATATTGTTTACGACTGACTAGGATTGCGTTATTCGGAATATCATATGTTTTGTTTCTGAACGTTCAATTCAAATAAGTTCAGAAATAATCGGAACTTCAATCATCGAAAATTTGATTCGACGGCGTCCGTTTAGTCCCGCCGAAGTCTGAACAACTTGTTAGAACAAAGTACTGTAATATCAAGTTAATAACGCTGTGTGTAAATACTTACAGTATTCAGTTTTAGTGCAGTGTTTTATTCATTTTTTTTTTTATTTAATTTAAATATTGCGTCGATTTGTTCGGGTAATTAAATTGTGCAGGCCTACTCACTTCGAAGGGCTGCCAAGCGCTCGGCTGACTCAACAGCCGCCGCTGTTCCGTTGAGCGCCCAAACTCCCTGAAGTCTACAACTCGGCTGATTATGCCAGTAAAAACCTTTAAATTCGGAATTACGTGCACGACGTGCAGTACTGTAATGTACTTATTTATTTACAATACATTTCCGCTTTCGGATAATCGACACTATACTGAATTAACATATTAATTTGATTAAGTTTAGTTAGTTGAGGATATGTGGAAACTTAACCGGAGTAGGCTAGTCTTTTCAGCAATGACATCGAAGTGTGGCAATATTTTATAATAGACGTTGAAAGTGATGGACTTTTGTCTGTAATTTAACTTAGCTGAATACTTGTATTTAATTATCTGTACATAACATACTTAATCATTTCAGTATTCAAATTAAATCTTATACTTTACTCTTAAATTATTGTTAAATTCCTTGAATAATATATAGAACCGATTTGACTCTAGAACCGGGAACCAAAAAAAAAAAAATGGAACCGACCCATCTCTAAATAAAAAGTAAAACAAAGGAATTCCGTCCGGACTCCCATAAAAATCATAAATCACGGGTAACGTAAGTCCCAACAAGTTTTACCCGACTTCAAACAAATAAAATGATTACTTTAAAGTTTAAATACTTTTGTTACCGATCTATAAAATGTGTTATTTTTCTTCACAATAGACACCCTAATTCTATAGACACGATAACAAACGAATCCATAAGTGTTTGACCTTGAGCGTACTCTAGACTTCTTGTGTACAAATAACAGCCTACGCATGAATAAAAATAAAACAAGAAGCGTTTACTTATGAAAGGAAACAATTGCCTAAAACATTTTACTGGGGAAAATGTCCACTTACATAAAATTAATAATGTTTTACATTTTCCCTACTGATATTTATTGTAAAATGCTGAATTGAGTTAAAATACAGAGAATGCGATTGCAAATACCGGAGATTACGTTCACGGCGTCTATACGAGAACGGGCAGTTCTGACAACTAAGTATCTCGTGGTATCGGTAATCGGTATCGAGTTTCGGCTATCGATTCTCGATACCGATACCAAAGCTAAAGTATCGGTGGTATCGAGAATCGTTATCGAGAATTGACCCATCCCTAATATATATATGTTTATCATGAAATATGTGCACCTTGTGATCACAAACTATAACCTAAAGGTACTGATCCTATGGCACAATATCAAATTTATTGTATGCCTTCTAAATATTATCAAACATTTTTGTACTAATCAAATTTTGATACAATCAACTGCAAGGGCATGTTAAAAATGTTAAATTTTGTATGTTTAGTAAATAAGAATTTCTCTACATAAACTAATGTAACATTTTTATCTATTACAGGTTTTATTGCAGCAGATATTAAAGGCACAGGTTCATGGACTCAGATGTTACTCATCACAGATTACCACGAACATGGTTCACTACACGATTATTTACAAACAACAGTATTAGAACCGTCGTCACTACTTCTGTTAGCGTTATCAGCGTCAAGTGGGATCGCTCATCTACATACAGAAATATTCGGTACACGCGGTAAACCAGCGATAGCACACAGAGATATAAAAAGTAAAAACATATTAGTGAAAAGAAACGGAGAATGTGCGATCGCTGATTTTGGACTGGCTGTTAGATTTATCAGGTTTGTTAGGAAGTTTGGAAATTAAGCATTAAGAATAAACAAAATCAATATAATTAAGTAAAAGCAATTGTTGACTTCGGGTAAATAATCTTTTGCTAATGCTATTAGAAAACCCATCAACACACATATTTTTTTGTTCCTTCCTTACTATACAGGCATAATACTAAAAATAACAACAAAAATATGTGTTTGAGATTTGAAGCATTTGAAAGGAATTTGTTAGCTTAGATTAATTTTGAAACTCCAGATATAATACATAATTTTTTCTTCAGGATATGTTATTCTAGCAGACCTCTTTTTTTCTAAAAATATCATCAGTAATCAGTAAATTGGAAATAGGTTTATCAACATAATACGAGGCTTGTCCAGAAAGTAAGTACCGTTTCGTTCTACCGCCGGCACAGCGCTAGCGACGATGTTCCGCGCATGCGCTCTAGTCTCCTTGGTTCATTGTTGAACAGCTGACGCAATTACGGCAAAATTTTATTGTGTTTACATTAGTTAGTGCGCACTCAAAATGTTTAAAACAATTTCTGATCCCGCGGACTGTGAAGTGCGTTCTGTAATACGATTTTTGAACGCAAGGAACATGAAACCTGCTGAAATTCATCGCCAACTTACAGAAGTCTATGGACAAAAAGTTATCAGTGATGGTATGGTAAGAAAATGGGTTCGGCAATTCAGTGATGGGCGAACTAATGTTCATGACGAGGCTCGCAGCGGGCGGCCATTGGTTGTGAGCGATGAATTGGTTGAAAAAGTGAATGAGAAAATTCGTAGAAACAGACGTTTCACCATTAGAATGCTTTCTGATGAATTCCCACAAATTTCAAAATCTCTTTTACACGAGATTGTGGTTAATCGCTTGAATTATCGCAAGTTGTGTTCCCTTTGGGTTTCGAAAATGCTTACGGATGAACACAAAAAGAAGCGACTTGGCAATGCATTGACTTTTTTCACCCGTTACAGTGATGAAGGAGACGAATTCTTAAACATGATTGTTACAGGTGATGCAACTTGGGTTTGTCATGTCACTCCATAGTCCAAACAACAGTCAATGGAGTGGGGTCGACAAGAAAACATGTGCACTGTGTTCTGGGACAGAAAGGGCATTCTGCTTGTTGATTTTCTACTCAGAGGGGAAACAATCAATGCGGAACGATATTGTGAAACACTGAGAAAATTTCGGCGTGCGATTCAGAACAAAATACGTGGAATGCTTAGTGAAGGCATTGTGTTGATCCATGACAACGCACGTCCCCATTCTGCTGGTGCCACTCAAAACCTTATTCATGAATTTGGTTGGGAGCAATTTGACCATCCGCCGCACAGCCCTGATCTGGCACCTGATTTCCACTTGTTTTTGCACTTGAAGCGGGATTTCGGAGGCGCCACTTTGACAGCGATGACGACGCTGAAGATGGTGTTCGGCAATGGCTCTCTTCAATGGCGGCATCTTTCTATGAAGAGGGTATAGAAAACTTGGTTCCTTGCTACGACAAATGTCTAAACTATTTTGGAAACTATGTAGAAAAATAGTTTAAGATATCCTCTTTCTTGTAAAAATAAATTTTGTTGAAAAAAAAAAATTGTCTGCAGATTTTTTTCCAAAACGGTACTTACTTTCTGGACAAGCCTTGTATTTTACTACATGTATTTAAACCTAACCTGAAGCTTACCATCCATGTTTTAATATATTTGTCAATTTGTCCAATTAAAAAAAAATACTTCTATCTACATTGCCTTAATTTTTGACTTCTAATAGAAAGTTCAGTACAAATTTCCATCAGTTGGGGATTAAAATTTGTATTCTTAAAAAAACTCTATAAATAATTGAAAAATACTCTTCCAAAAATTCTATAAGCTCAATTTGCGCTATGATCATCCTTGTTAGCTTCGCAGATTTTTTTAATCCCTCAATGCATACGGTATATAAAAATACATCCAACATGAGAGATATCCGAACACATACTAACATTTTTAGCAAGCCAAGGACATACTTTTAACCCTACAACTGTCCATGTTAATGTTTTGCAACGCCAAGTCATTTCGGTGCAAGTGCAAGCATATTTTCAAAAAATTCGCCAAGTATAGCAATTGTATACCAATCCAAAAGTGTTCTATACCTTTTTTGTAGAGAAAGGTTCATATATGCAATTAAAAATTTATTGATGTACAAAATTATAAAAGTTATTAGCTCAAGAAGCAAAAAATGTTCAGTAACGAAAGGAAAATGTTCAACTTTAGGCCTACATAACTAGTAGTAAACATTTTTTGTAATTTTTTTGTAAGCGTAAAAAAGTTTTTTAATTTAGTTCTAAATAGAGCTGTATAAAAACATTTATCAATTTCAAATTTCTTATTTTGTAAACACCAGTTTTTATGTTCCATCTACACGACTGCTAACAAAACTAGGCCTAGTTTGAAACGTAATTTAGGAATAATTTTTTTACCCCAAAATGAAATATTATTATAACAAAGTGTAGAGAATAAATCAAAGAATTGAACTTCCGGGAAAATCGGGAATTAACATAGAAATGAAAAACAGTCGGGAAAAGTCGGGAATTAACATATAATTTTTTTTAAAGTCGGGAAAATGCATAAAATTGTTTAAAACAATTTTTAGGTACATTGAAATATTTTCAACACAACCGAAACTAATAGCAATCCAATTTGGCATATGAAAATGAAGCTAAGCAGAGCAGGTATATGGGCTATTGTACATTATTCTTGGAAGTCGAGACGGCCGTTACCATGCCAACGGGTTGGTGGTTGGGGGCGCATGCGCAATGATTAAATAATTCAAAGTAGTTAAATTACTATATTTTTAGGTATGGCATTACGGTGAATTTGTTCATACGTTCACACGAACAAACGCTTCGAACAGTTCACATTTTTATGTCCGTGTTAAACACTTTAAGAAATAAATAATAAACAGATTGCATATTGTACTGTCCGGGTGCCCACTCAACCGTGAATAAGAAGCCGTGAATTTCGTTGTCAAACCTTTAAAAATCTAAACATTTTAAAATTACCATAGAATGAAATTATCACAAGAAAATAAAAGAAGTTTTGAGTCACGTTAATGTGTTTTGGAACTACAGTATTTGAAATTGACAAACTGTTGCAACTTGCTAGCAGCTTCGTGAAAGACCGAGATGACTCATGACGACAAACCTTGAAGAGCGTGGAGGAAAGAGAGAAGGGGTGGGGCCGAGTGAATTTGAGACTATCTTCTAACAGACTACAGTTTTAGTACTCGGCTTTGTGAAAAGAGTTGTTTTCTAATTACACAAAGTAACAATGGGTCAACATTATATTAACATTAATTTCTATAATAAAATATGATTTATATGCCTGTAGTTACAATATTCTTTTAATATTCCCGTTAACATTGTTTTATTGTAATTGTATATAATTAACTTAATCATTGTATTATCGTTCAATAAGTAATAATAACGCGAGTGGACATTGTAAGGAACATGGCTTGTAATAAGCAAATATTAGTCAAGAAAAAAATGCCAGCCGGTGAGAAAAAACTATGCCCGGTTTAGTTTGCCACATTACGGGAAAGTGACAAAGTGGTAGTGCGAGGGGGAAGGGGAAGTAGTGTGCCCTCCCTCGCTACTATTTCACTCTCTCTCGCACAAGTACTCAAAATAGGTCACCGTCTTTAACTTTAAATCCATCTATAATAACTCCCATTGCAGTGATGGGTTGATTTACGATACCACCCATACTTTTTTTTTATCGATATCGAGAGTCAATAGCAGAAACTCGATATGATGTTCAGTTTAGTTTATATCATTGTTAATTAAACACTTCTTGTTTTATTTGAATTCAACTATTCATGCGCTTAGTTATTTGTACAGATAAAGATAAAGTAGGCTCAAGGTCAACCACTTATGGATTCGTTTCTTACGTGTCTATTTATAGAATTAGGGTGCCTACTGTGACGAAAAGTTACAAATTGTATAGATCGGTAACTAAAGTATAATACTGTAATTATATTTGTTTTAGTTCGGGTAAAACATTTTGGACATTTTCGGGATTTACGTTACCCGTGATTTATGTTTTCCGTGGGAGTCCCGACAATTGCCTTTGTTTTACTTGTTACTCGTTCCTGCAAATAACGACATTTAATTTCTGCTTTTCCGAATTTTACAAGTGTTATCTATATAACCTTTTCGGCGGACCTTAGCGGATGTATATTAAATTAAGTTTTAACTCTGGTATTTTATAGAAACAAGAAAAAATTATTGTTCTCGTGAGTATAGGTTTTTTCGCTGACACGCTGTTTTATATTAAATTGAGTTTTAATGACGTCGTTTTATAAAATTAGCGCTAATAATGTTCGGAAGTCGCATTCTTTGCGGACATTCATCATTGTATTTTAAATAATATTTCAACAATAGTAGTTCATAAAATTTTCATAAATTGTATTCGAGCATCGTTTTTTTTCACGAACATACGCTGTTGTACCCTATATTACATTGCGTTTTATAAAATTAGCGCTAATAATATTCGGGAGTCGAATTCTTTGCGGACATTCATCATTGTATTTTAAATAATATTTCAACAATAGTAGTTCATAAAATTTTCATAAATTGTATTCGAGCATCGTTTTTTTTCGCGGACATACGCTGTTGTACCCTATATTACATTGCGTTTTATAAAATTAGCTCTAATAATATTCAGGCATCGTATTCTTTGCGGACATTCGTCATTGTATTTTAAATAGTATTTGAACAATGGTAGTTGATAAAATGGCACAATTTGTATTTGGGCATCGATTTTTTTTTGCCGAAATACGCTGTTGTATATTACATTGCGTTCTAATGCCGGTGTTTTATAAAATTAACGCAAATAATATTAGGGGGTCGTATTCTTTTGCGTACATTATTCATTGTATTTTAAATAGTATTTGAACAATGGTAGTTGATAAAATTG
>JAGFPH010001003.1:0-12549 GCA_018207615.1 Philaenus spumarius | reverse complement strand
TATTAATAAATTGTTTGTAAACGGCTTGCAAAGCAGAGCACGTTACATGCACTATTTGACGCTCTTCGGGCGTAGAAAGCAACCATTTCGAACAATAGCAAGAATTTGCATATTCGATTATTTAATACACTTAAAATCATCCAATCGTAATAAAACCGGCACCGTTGGAAAGGAAATGAATTAAACTTTAATTTTTGTATTTAAAACTTTTTTGTAAAACGTATATTTACATACGTAATCATCGTTTTAAAATTGTAGCTTGGTAGAAACTTGTTTCCGCGCGTACAATACAATTATACTCTTATTTCCCACTTCTTTAACCTCCAAGACTATCTACAGAAATATTTTGATCAATATTATAAAGCTACCATGGGATTCGTTAAGATTTGAACTTTTTGAAACTACCTTCCAACCAGATGTCACTATTTTACACGATTTATGATAAAGATTTCTATAAACCGTTGCAATTGGACAGTTTTCAACCAACGAAACAGCACATTTGTCAACTGAGATTAGAAGACAATCCTATATGTTTTCATAGATTTTTTTTATACAATTCTGTAGAGAAAAGTTCGATCTTTCTAACGGTGTGAAGTAAACTAGATATAACTGGTTATATGTTATTCAAACAGCAGTGGAAAGTACATAATTAGAGCAGTCTGGTGAGATCGTCTAGCCCGCTTCATTCCCAGGGTGTTCAATGGACTTTTCTTGTATGTAACTTACCGCCGCGAAGTTTCATTAGATTGATGTCATTTTGTTATTCATATAAAGACCATTCAAACACTTGTGTGAACTAAGAAAAGACAAGTATACAGTTCTTTTCTTTGATTTATTCTCTACACTTATAATAATATTTCATTTTTGGACAAAGAATATAGTAAATTACGTTTCAAACTAGCACTAGTTTTGTTAGCAGTCTTGTATTTGGAACATAAAAACTGGTGTTTTCAAAATAAGAAACTTGAAATAGATAAATGTTTGTATAAAGTTTTTATTTAGATTAGAACTAAATCATGAAACTTTTTTACGCTTATGAAAAAAATAACAAAAAATGTTTACTACTTGTAATGTAGGCCTAAAGTTGACCTTTTACCTTTCGTAACTGAACATTTTTTGTTTCTTGAGCTAATAACTTTTACAATTTTACAAATATAAATTTTTTTATTGCATATATGAATTCTTTAAACCTTTCTCTACAAGAAAGGTATAGAACACTTTTGAACTGGGATAGAATTACTATTTTTGGCGAATTTTTTAAAATATGCTTGCAAAACACTAAAAACCGGCTTGCAAATTGTAGCTATAACCAGGGCTTGTGTAGGGTTAAAGAATAAAAATGATCATATAAATATAATTATTTAACAATTTATAAAAAATTTAAATGTACGAATTTTGCAGGTGTTGAGAACGTTATCAACAGCGATGCAGGAATGTTGGCACAAAAATCCCGCAGTTAGACTGACATCACTCAGAGTTAAAAAGACATTATGTAAACTTAATGGAGACTCCGATACAACCATCAAGATCATCTAGTGTAAATACAAAGGGATTATAAGTGGTTCCTTTTTGAAAGCATTTGTATATAGTTGGACTGAAGTTGTAACTATGATATTATTGGCTTGGTGATGAGGGAGCGACGAGGGTCTTGACATATTCTTGGTGTAACAGATTTAAGCATTTATAACACACGTTTAAAAGTAACCGTAAGAAGTTGTTAGTTTATTATTTTAGATGCGTAGCGGTAGTTATTGCAAAATTTATTGAATTCTTGACCTTTTAAGTGCGTATGATGCATCTATCTTTATAATTAGCGGGCTTATTGCCAACCTTTTATTTTTAGAAATTATAATTCAAATTGCAGCAATTTTATTTAATTTTCTTTATATGAGGCTTGTTGTAAAGATATTTCATGTTTTATTTATAAAATCACATAACTTTGGTTATATAAATCAAACTATTACATAATCTAACATGTTCGCACGCCAATTCCTAGCTACCTCCATACACATATTTAATACATTTTTTAAAATAAAAGTGTAATCATAACCTCAAAGCTATAATTATTGTAAAACATATTAATGTTTAAACAAGATTACGATTTAACAGGAATTTTAATAAAGCTTAAAAATAACCAGCATAAATTAAACCTATTTCTGAACAACAACAACCAAAACTAAACTAGAAATTATAAATACAGATAGTTTTAAAGTATAAAATCAGCTGTTTATGGAAGTTTAGAGGTATTACAGTAAACAGCTGATTGTTGTAACAATAATACACAATTTCAATTAACTGAGCTATATATTTTAAATATTCAAATAGCATTTTGAAAATCTAATTATAGTTTCTAAGAATAAAAACACAACACAATTCTCACAAAAATATGTTTAATCTTCAAACGTGTTTCAATGACAAAGTCGTCATCCTCAGTGACATTAGAGTTACAATAAAATTATAACTAACTTAACAAGGTGCTAACTATATATTTTTATCTTCTATTAAAGTAGGGCATGGTCTTGGTTTTGAACGAATCAATAGGGTTAACATAGTAGTGCAAGGATTAAAAGTAATACAATTATACTACGTCTAAACTAATGACAATAAGTAGTTAAATTCTAAATCTAGATTAAATTGCATGTTTAAGAAGTGAGAGTAATATTCAAATACAGAAATAATAATAAATTTTAGTAAATGTTTGCTAACAATGTGTAAAAACAAAAATATGAAGGAGAAACAAAAAACAATATGTACATATAAGCAGAAAGAAAGAAAGCATCAAAATAAATATAAAGAACAGATGTTATTAAAGCAAAGGTCATGTTATATTGAGTGATTACATAAATGGTTTTCAAGCAGTTAGCTAGCTGATGCAATATTATACACAAATGGTATCATACTTTTTCATACATTCACACATCAGTAAGTACAATAAATGTTCTAATTTTAACATGAGACCATGTGCCACAACTAACATATTATGTGGAAAAACAAATGTTTTGTGGGAAGTGTGATCTGTGCTTTTATTCTTAAAAATAATTTTTCTCACGAGTCAAGCTCGATTGTATTGATCTAATTACAGGCCTAACTTTCTTTGAAATTAGTTGTATAATTCAGTAATTTCAATATCAGCTTGATGCCATACTTTTATGTAATTTCACTTAACAGTTCCTACATATGTGGATTGTTTTGTAAGACAAAAAATTTTAGAATAACCCAAAACCGATAACTTGAAGTTTCAGTATTTTTAAAATCAGCTATTACGTGAATCAGACTTCAAACGAAGGCTCTATAGTAGCTTTTCTTCTAAAATAGTTTTAGATGTTCCTCACATCATAAACCCACCTCTTTTTTGCCAACCTCTATCAGAGTTTTGTAATTCTTTACCTGGAAATATCCAGGTGTAGTAATTTTCTGTGGCTAATTTCATTAGTTACCAGGTCCGATGTCTCATAGACGTTTATATTGGCCATCTTCACTTTCTTCTATGACTCATAATAACATCTGAAGCACATTTATTTCGGACAAAAACATAATTTTAAACAGTACAGGAAAATTAAATAAAGCTACAGTGTGCAAAAATTACTCAAATCATATAGTTTTGTATCTATTAACACTTAAACCATTAGCGCTTAGGCTATTATTTAATGCTGGACATTTTCAGGTTTTAAAAATCATTGTTTCTATAAATAACAATATTTTTATTAAACTTACCTCATATAAACTATTAAATCTTAATAATTCTACGGTGGAACCCCGCTAGTCCGACCTTGGGTAAACCGACTCCTCTCTTAGTCCGACCATACCGCCATATCAGTGATTGTTTATGTTTTTGGTGTTTCTCATCAAGAAATTGGTTACAGAATTACAAAAACAGATCACAGTTCACCTGTTTGCAATGTCAAGCAATTTAAAAGAAATCTGGCAACACGGGGTACATAGGTTGCCATGACAACTGCCCCTTCCAGGTTGGCCAGCTATTATAATCTAAAACACTTTCAAGAAACATAAAGTCACTCTTTTTTCTGGTTTAAGCTATTTCTAAAAGATACAATTACACCATTGAAAACTTGTAAATAAACTGACTTAGATTAACTCGAAGTTTGAGAGATTAGTCTGCATGGAATGCCATCTGAATTTTCGTTATCTTATTTGAAGCAGACTAATAAAATAATGAAATTTAACATCCATCATAACTAAATAATAACTTCAAACAGAGAATTAATTAATGGTTGTTAACAAGAAAACAATCCTGAATATATCTTCTCAGATTCTTTAGTAAATGAACACAGATTTGAGACTTGCAAACACTTTATTTAATATTCTTTTTGCTCCAAATAGTACTAAAAATGGCAACTAAAGTAATTTACTATATTTTTTTATAATTGACTTGGTTCTAATTGTCAATTTTGAATACTACCAGCTTGCCTCAATATTGGAACGCCAAGGAACTATTTTAATAGAATTGAGCTGCCAAGGGTAGGTTTATTAAAATTTGTAACACATATTCCTTTAAATAATGTAAAAGAGATAATAGAACTATACAATATATATTTGTTACTAAACAGTATTTTTAATTTGATAAACACATTTTGATTTGTTGTATACATTTTATGAAGGTGCTAGTAGTGTCAAGGCCCAACAAATGAATAGAAAATATTAATATTTTATAAAAGTTGATATTTGTATATGTGAATTGTACATAATATAAATAATAAATATATATTTAGTCATAATTAGTTTATAATGAATATATGAATGTATATAATTAAGTATGTATGGAATTGTATATAACAAAAATTAGATGAGTAAAGATGTATATTGTTTAATTTTCAGAACTGCTGTATTAAATTGTAATAAATGTTTGACTGAACGAAAATTTTAAATAATTGTATAACTAATAAAATATCTGAAAATGAAGTTAAATGTCCCTTTTGAAATGAGAAACAATCATTATAGTAAGTATGATAAAAGATTTTTATAGTTTTATGTAGGGCTGAGCTAATGTTTACTAATACTAAATATTTCAGATACTTTTTAAAATAGTTGATACCACGCACCACACCCATTATACTAACACCTTTATAAATTAGAGATTCCACAAATGACAGTTGTCACACTGACATGTTTAAAAAAATATTAAATCTGTGTATTACGCCCATGTCAGTGATACTTAATAATATTAGTGATTCTGTTTCACTGATACGTAGCAACATTTTCAATTCTTTGTTTAGAGCCTGTATCATTCAGTCTAGAAAATTTAGTGATCCTTGTTATGACCGTGTTATTAATATTTTACAAAATTAATAATAATTAAAAATATGCTTAATCCTATGTATCATGCCCATGTATTGAAACTTTAAAAAATTATATATCCTGTGTTTAAGTCCATGTAATTGAAAATGATATTTAAAAAAATAATATTTCCTGTGTGAAAGTCCATGTCATTGATACTTTTTAAATTAGTGATTCTAGTTAATCACCTTAATGTCACTGAATTACAATTAGAGATCCACGAATTAGGCCTGTATCATTGATGCTTATGAAATTAGCGATTGTACGAATGGGTCTCATGCTACCGACATCTTAACAATTTGTTGGATAGATAGAAAACCTTCTTTCAGGAACAGTCAACCCACGGACCCCGTCGTGTTCAAAGTGTTTCGCGGGGTAATTGATCGTCTTCCCCCTCCCTCCGCCACCATTGCTGTACCAGCAGACCCCGCCCTCGTTCCCACTCCGTAAATAACAACAGCAGTTCTGCCAACGTCCAGCCTGTAGCGTAAAATTATGGAACCATCAGAAACTATCGTGTTGTGTACCTAACCTAACCTAACCTTTCTTTCATTACAAACAAAAAGAAATCTGTCCAGTGGTTAACTCAGAATCTTTGGATTAAATAACACTGTATATTTTAATATATAGGATAACTTTTATTCAATCTACTCTTTACAGTTTATAACTTCATAGAAATAATTAAATTTTCTCTCTCAAGAATTCATATATTATTGGTATTAAATTATATTCACAAAGTACTAACAATGAGAAGATTCGTGGTTTTAAATTGTCGTGTGTTAGGAGTGTTATGGCATCAATGACGGGGAGGGAGCAACCTTGGTCAGAGGGCGTGGTCTGCTGGTCCAGTAATGGCTGCGGCATGAGGGGGACACACGATGAATTCTCCCGCGAAACACTTCGAACACAGCGGGGTCCGCTCAACAACAGTTGCCGACGCGAACAATTCTGCGCTCCCAATTTGTTATCTCTTCATCACACCTTTGTCACTAAAACTTTTAAAATTAACAATTTAAATTTGCTTTAGTAAGTATTTCTAATTCAAGTTTTAATTATTATGAAATAACAAGAATAAAAATTGGCTTATAAGATCTGCGAATTATTTATGATTCGTTTACCGTTACTATTTTTATTGACTCAGCCCTACTATTATGGTAAAATGTTAGAACAGTAGTTATCAGATCTATCTATCAGTGGATGGATCTTATTTCTCTTTCAATATACATTTTTTAAACCAGCAAACAATAAAAGGCACAAAACTACAGGTTTCCTCAAATGATCACTTTTTTAAATTACACAAATCTTGCCTCTTTATAATACAGGCTCTATTATCAAGAGGCATGTACTAAACTGGTCTTACATTTAGGTATTTCATATTTGTGGAAGGATACATTTCGAGCCTACCATTGTTAGACCATAATTAATTGGGATTTGTATACAACTGTGTTAGAGTGAAAGTAGTTTAGAAGACTGATGCGTATGGGTGAAGAGGTTTACAACCTTTTGTTGTAAATTCTCTCCGTTTGTTGTTGTCAATTATTAGGAATGAACATTCGTTTCATTATATCACTTCGAGATCTTATCAGAATTGTAAAGTAATTAGATATTTTACGAATAAAAATAATATTAGAATCAATTGATATTTTTAAAACACTTTAAATTGGTCGACTTTGTTAGGATGTGTGAATTTTTCTTTTTTTCTTTAACCCTTTGACAAGTAAAGTTTTATAACATTTTCTGCTTTCAAACAATCACTATGTGACAATGTATGTTTAACCTGTGTATCAAAGTTTCTTGTACGGTACTTTCTTTATTTGAACAACATTTGGGGTGTAGGTGGCGTGATGTAGTGTTTAGCGTGTTTGTACATGTTTCCTACATTTGGAACTTTCAACACAGATGCGTAGCTTCCAGCCTAGTTACTGGCATTTGGTTTACGTTTGCCACACTATTCCCTCGCCTGCATTAGTCTACTTAAAGACATTAAGTAACTATAAAAAACTTTGTAGATTATTTTAGTATGCTCAGTGGGTAACGTGTCAGGGCATACTAAAATAGTCTACAAAGTTTTTTGAATGCCTACAATCCTTCTTCTATCTTGACTTACCTTGGTGTTTCTTTTTGGACCAGTTTCTGATCAAAGTCTTTACTTGTTTGTTCCTAAACTAGGATCAGAATCTATAAAATCAGTGGTTAAACCTTCCCTTGCCATCTCTGACTTGTATTCCCCATGATCCTGTCATCCAGTTCTGCTTATCCTCTTTGACCTTTGCTAGAATATGCTCACCCAAGATTTTAAAGAAGATATTCCATTCAAACTTTATGCAAAATACTGCCTGAATATTGCTGTATTGAATGAGTATTACAAAGCAATGTAGTTGCAGTTAATTTTAGTAGGTTTATTTGGGAATGTACATTGTGGGGTTGGAGTGAATCACTTGCTGTTTAGTTATCACAGTCGTATATGAGCACGATATAAATTTTGTTAAATGTAAAACCACCACAGAATTCTTATTTTTTTGCTGCATATCTATATACCTAATTACACTAAAGAAGACGAGGTAGTATAATTGCGGACATAAGCCGAATGCTAGCATCTAGCTTAAAACTTGTGCAAGGTTTTTTAAGAGTACTTTTTTATCAACTGAAACTAGCCACTATGATAATATATTTGTATTATCTTTTTAATTTTGCCAGTTTGGAAAACAATGATTCTTTAAACAAATTTACATTAAAATGTATTGGTTATAAATTATTGCTTTTAATACTAGTTTATAGTGCTGCCTAATCTTAAGTTCCGTTTAGTGAAATTTGTTAACAACAGAACATGCATGTCAAAGGGTTGAGAATTGATACTAAAGATTTCTTAAAAAGCAATTAAAAATTTGATTTGGTAGAAAGTTCAGTTATCTTGCTTACAAACAAATAATTTGTTATTTAAATGTTTTATAAAATTATTGTTCTTATAATTTTGTATAGATTGTACGTCTGTGTGTGTGATTTTATAAAATTAGATCTCAATAACATAAAAACTTATAACTTGAAAGAAATTGTCAAACTTGTTTTAACGGCAAAATCTATATAGATAATACATAACCTAAAAACTAACAAATTATTACTAATTTTATACATAGTTGTAGATCTGTTTAGAAAGCATAGTTAAATTAACCTATTGAGGCCATTACTAGCCAAACCCCTCTGGTTGGATTGAAAGGTACACTTACCTCAAAGAACTCTCAGGTCAGATGGTTAGTACTATTGGCTAAGTCTGTTTCTTTGTCCGTTCGGAGGCCCGGCAGCTCATATTTTATCAGCTGAAATTGTAAAGGTACATAAAAAGTTACTGTTGATAGTAGCTATTTTTTTTACACTTTTTATGCAATAAAATTAGTTCTGGAATTCCTTTATAATATTTTCCAAATATCATAGAATGTAAACTCAAAACAAAAGCAGACAACTAGCATAGTAACGCTCATGACATACTGGGAACTAAATGATATCAATAGTTTACCTGGAAACAGCTTTACACTGTGTTTACAAACTTTAAAATACAAACATAATATAGTTAAGTATTTCACTGCAAGGTTATTAAAGAGAGTTAGAATATTTATGATAAATAGAAAAAAACATGTCAAGCCATCTGAGCTGAGAGTTACTTTCTTAAAAAACACTTCCAAATGTAAAGGGTTAAGACAAAATTCTATATCGTTAGAAGAGAAACTAATTTAAAAAAAATATTCCTCTAACTAAACTTTAACGTCAGCGATTTTGACTGTATTCGTTATATTTTTGATGACGTTAATTTGCTAACGACTTAGAAGAACTTATGATTGTACAAATTTACTGTGTGAATGAATATTTTGTTTGCAACTAAATGTTTTGTTTTATTCTATACTAAGTCCTACAAATTATCAAGGCCTAATTGATTAATATTGTTTGTTATTTATCAAATTAATTTTTTATTTACTTAGGTATGTAAACAAGTTTTACAAGTATTTACTAGTTTTGATGTAAATATCTTGAGTTACTGTATCTGCAATAAGTAGTATCTTTTATCAAATTCTTTTATTGCAGAAATAAATTTCACATGGAATTTGATTTGACAAATTATTAATTGATTATTGTTATGACAAAAATGTAATATAGTGTTTTCTATTTTAACTTGGCCGCCATTTGTGTCATTGAAATTCTAGGAGCTTTGGAGAGCTTAAAATGAGGAATTACTCAACATTTAAAAAGTCAGTAACAAAATAAAGAATATGCAGCACAAACATTCACCTCTTGGACATATATTTTTTATCTGGACCATGGAAGGAGGCAATGGTTCCCTCACACAGTACCTTTATAGCACTAACATGAAAATATTTTTTATCATTTTTACAAAGAATTCAGATTGTCTTAATTTTCCTTATATACGTAATGTTAATAAAATCCCTTTAACCCCTCATTATTTTTGTTATTGAAAATATGTTAACAAAACCTTGTATATTTCTTGTGTTGCATAACAGGAATTTTTTTGACATATCTGATCCTCTAGGATTTTGTGGGCTTTGGCGTTAAGTTTAACAATTTCAAATTTAAAGGTAGGCCATGTAATACACTATTGAAAACCTTATTAAAAAAAAAAAAAAAACAATGGTACACACTAGAGTTTATTACTTTGATCAAAAAAGTTCTGGAAAATGATATATTTATTACATCACCAAAGCAAGTTCTTGTCCGTGAAAAAAATCATTTCAATTATTCATTTGTAAAAAGGCAAAACTGAGAGCTATCACAACAAATATCAGGAACAACATGTTAACTGTGTTACATTTAACCTCAACCTACAACTTACTTATTCCTCATATTAACAAATTAATAACCTGCTTTGATGTTATGATAAAAAATATAATTTTCCATGGAACTTTGGTTGTCCATTACTTTGAAACGAAGCAAGATACTAAACTCTAGTTTGCGCCATTCTGTTTCTCTTTTAATAAGATTTTCAATGGTGTATTATATGATGTATCTTTTTCATTTGAAATTGTTAACCCTCAAGCCCTTAAAATCATAAATGTCAAGATATGTCAAAAAAGTTGTCCTATTATGCCACAAAATATATACAAAGTTTTTAAACTTATTTTCAGTTACAAAAATAATAAACATTGTTAAAGGAACTTTATGAACACTGTATAAGCCTCTTATACTAGCATTTCGGGAAATTTTGTTTCAGTACTTTCGGAAATACTGGGGAGGGATAGGTTTTTGAGTAACAATTTTGGGAATTTCTTATAAAATTACTGTACTTGCCACAAAATTAAAAAAAAAAATGCATTTTGGAAATTGTTTAACAGAACAAACCATTTTAAACCTTTTTATTACCATTCTGTAAAAACATTGTATGTAATTTTTAAATTAACATTACACAAATATTTATAAAAATTTTCAGTTTAAAATATGAACTTAACCTTTTTAAGTAAAAATATTTTCTGACCTTGAGTTTTAATTCTTGGTTAAGTTTTTTTTTAATAAGTTTTACTAGTTTCTAGCAACAGATGATTAAAATAATGACTTTAAAATAAGCTGATATTATTTTCTTTAAAGAATCCTGCCTTGTTTGCAATTAGAACAGGTTTCATTACTAAATAAACGTTAAGATGTTTCTTTTTATAGTTTTGTAGCTGTTATAATTTCAGGAATGCTAATGGTAATCAAGATAAAATATACTACATTATATTGATATCACAGAAAATTGTTACCAAGAAATAAGTGTTGTCGTGTAATTGTTTTGTTTATCAAGTTTTAAGATGACTTAATGTTCATCGTGATGTTATAATTTCTTCGAAAGATTCTAATCTTTAATTTCGAAGTGATGGAGCAATAAAATAACGATTTCGTTTGTAAAAATATGGTTAAGGTTCGATGACATTGTTCAGTCTTTAATCACTTATTGGTTGTCTGTTTCGCAGGGTATTATCGTGATATTATGTTATTAACGTTATCACTATTACACATCATATCCATTGATAGATCAGAAAGCAATGTAATCTTGCTTGGTGTTGTCTATTTCTGTTCCGTATAGTCTAGTAAGGAAAGAGTTTTCTGCAAAATAATTTCCAGAAAGCTGATTTTTTTTAACTGAGTTTTGCTTAAACAATTGTTTTTTATTTTTTTACATTCACAATCAGTTTTAGAATTAAAGTAGCTAGTATACAATTTGTAGCTCATGAAATGTAAACAAAATTGAGTAAACAAGATTTTTTGACAAAAGGTACGATTTTTCCTTTGATGAGATGTTATTTGCAAAACATGCATTTGTTACCTTTGATTTGCTTTAAAAGTGACAGATGGTACAGATCGATGAAATTTTTTTTGTTTATAACAGCTTTCTGGAAAATTCCTGCAGATTGTCCCCCTCTAATTTCATTGGCGTAGTAACCAATATTCTGTAAATATTTCAATATCAGTAATAATTGGAACAATATGTAATACAAACAATATTATCTGTTGTGCATATCACGTTTATCAAGAATGAATATTTTAAGGGAATTTTATAATGAGTGATTCTAATGCTGTTTTGTTAGCCGAATTGTTGAACGGGAAACGGAACGATATCAAGATTATTTTGTAATTTGTAACTTTTGCTCAAATTGCTTAATGTATATAAAGTTATAGCAATATAACTGTCGAATCATTTTGTTATTTTTAACAAAACAGAATAACACAAATAATGTGGTGTATGTATATTTAATAAAGTCTATGTCAACAAATATTTGAGCTTTGTTATTTACCTTTATTTTTCTTTCTCAGTTAGTACGGATTCGAGTTCTGTTTTAGTTTTACAGCCTAAGATGTGATTTTTTTTGAGGTTCAGCGATTTGGATTAAGTTTTTTTTATCTATCTTGCGAATTTATTTGTATTCACTATAATACTTATTTTTAATCCATGCGTTCAACATTGATAGCACAATGCACCTCATACACCTGAGCAGCCAATATTAGAAGTTCCTTGTTACTTTCTCACTATACTATAGTATAGAGAAATGACAAGAAGTTGACACAAAGTACTGGAAAAGTAATAAAAGTATAAATAAAAAAGTTAAGAACCCCTCTAGGATTTGTCCTTTGTGCTTCATAGTCGATTTTCTAAACAACATTCATAAAACAAACACACGAATGTGCGGATTTTTAAGGATAGTATCAACCATCATTTCAGGTAATTAATCTATTTTATTGATTCACAGAGCACAATTTCAGGAGAATGCTGTTCCC
>JAGFPH010001002.1:278888-341568 GCA_018207615.1 Philaenus spumarius | reverse complement strand
TAGTATCAGTGAACTAGAAAATCTTAGGACTCAAAAGCGTCGCCCTGAAAAGCACTACGGTTTCGCTTCTTATAAGTGTTAAGTATTCATTGCTATATAGCTCCAAGTTGGATTTTGCCCCATAAGGATTAAATAGGCCGACAGATATAATTTAAGCCAAAAATAAAGTAATTCCGACTGCTTCCGCTTTGCATTTAACAAAGATCCAATATTTCGATAAGGCTGCACAGACTCTTGAAATTGTCCATAATGGAAACAATATATTTAACGTAAAAAACAATGATTAATGAAAGTTAAAATATAATGAGATTAATAAAAAAATAATTGTCTAAAATAAAGCAAACTCAACATCTCAGTTTGTGCTAATATAAAAATCTTTTTTTTTTGTAAACTATTATTGGTTCTAAAAAAATACTCAAATCATCAAGTTGAAAGCACAATGATTTATTTTTATAATTTCAATTATGACTGAAAAAACAAAATTACAATTACACAACTGCAAATTTAATGTCTATGTCAAACAAATTACACATTTCTACTAAACTACAATATAACCCACTGTAATTCAGAAAATGTTACAAAAGTTTATGGCCATGATCGTTAAAATTCTTTTTAAAATATAAATTACATGTTAAGAATGCATATTTCAGTAGGCAAAACAAAGACATTCTAAATTTACATTTAATTAAATACGAAATAAATCAATGAATACAACTTTAAAATATATACATTTTGAAAGTTTATAAATCATTGTAAATAGAAAGTAAGAAAGGCAATTTATATCTACAACAAATTACATGCAAAACAAACAAATAATTTCTGCTTTAAAATACTTACATTAGTAAAAGTTACTTGTCATTGCCAAAAGAAAGGCAATCTACGTTTACAGCAAATTACGTACAAAAAAAAACAATAATTGCAGCTTTAAAATATTTTACACTAGCTGAAAACCGGTGCTTCGCTACAGGGAATTTGTTTTTTTGCTACGTCATTATCACTATGATTCATAATTAATTGTAATACAGTACTTACCTCATTTTCTTTCATCTATTATTTCACGAAAATGAATTATAACATGTATTTTCAATTAGTTTGGTACTTATTGTTCACTGGTTGCCCGCAAATCGTCACTGTATGTGTGTTGAATAAATTAAATCAATAAAAAAATAAAAAATTCAGAGTGAAGAGCGTGTTCTTTTTCAACCACTAAATCTACAGACTGGTAAATCACAGTCTTAGCTGGATGTTTACAGACCACCCAGATACGTCTTTAATATGCAAATGCATAGATCGGGTTAGTTTTGATCAGCTTACGTTCAAAATATTTTCATAAAATTATAAGTGCCAAATTTCAGCTCTCTAGCTTTAAGGAAATAATATCAATTAATTAATATTTATTGTTTTTAGGGGTTCTTATTACTTTTTCAATCCTTAGCAGCACGTAACAAAATGTAAAACTGGTTTATTTTTTACAAGTATCTTGTAAGAAATAAATGTACAAAATTTCAGCTATTTAGCTTCAAGGAAAGTATAAAAATAAAATAAATATTTATTATTTTTAGGGGTTGATATAACATTTTCTCCTCTAGCAGTACGTAACAAAATGTAAAATTCATTTACTTTATATATGTGTTTTGTAAGAAATAAATGTGCAAAATTTCAGCTTTAAGGAAAGTAAAGAAACAACATTTATTGTTTTAGGGGATGTTTCAACCCTGAAAGGCTAAATATTTTAAAATCCTATCTTAGTGCGCCTATTAGCAATATGTGTACCAAAATTCACGTTCCTTGGCGGTATTAAATTAATATTTACAGTTATAGGGGTTGTTACTAAATGTTCACCCTTAGCAGAACGTGATTAAATGTAAAACATGTTTATTTTTTTTATATGTATCTTGTAAGAAATAAATGTAAAAAATTTCAGCTTTCTAGCTTTAAGCAAAGTATAAAAATTAATATTTATTGTTTAAGGAAATGTTACTACAGTTCCACCCCTTAACAGAACTTAATAAAATTTGAAACTGGTTTATTTATCAGTGTGTTGTGTATATTGTAAGAAATATTTACAAAATTTCCTAGGTGGTATGGTTTTTGAGAAACTGTGATCAGTCAAAACTACCCCTAAACCCCCAAAACTACCCCTAAAAATTTGAATATCAAAATTAAATTTCTTTAGTTTTCCTATTTACATCACAAAGTATACACATGCCAAATTTCATCTCCCTAGTTTCATGGGAAGTGGGAGAATTAGTGATGATGAGTGAGTGAGGGCTTTGCCTTTTATATGTATAGATTACTATTTACATTACTAAAAGGTAAACATTATTGGCAGAAGAAAGGCAATCTATATTTACAGCATATTACATAAAAACCAAAAAAAATATTACTTCTCTTTAACATATACATTTGTAAAAGTTAAATATTATTCGCAAAATAAAGGCAATCTATATTTACATACTTTCTCCCCGTATCTGATAACATCTTTTACGTACTATGTGTATGGTTAGTTCATATCTTAAAGGAAAAATGTATAGTTAAAAACCGCATGTTTGTGAGAACAAGAAAAATTCCCCTTAAGGTTGCGTTCTATACAACCCATTGTTGTGCCGAATTAACATGGGCTCTTATGGAATAATAATGCGCGCGGACGTTTAAGTGGTCAAAACTACGGTTCAGTATAGCTTTTGTTTTAGAAAGAAGAAAATTTCCCTGAACAAACCCAGACAGTCTCAAATATATATAAGCTGTGAAATATTAAAACTTTTTTTTCGGGAATAGACAAACCAGTAATAAGAAACAGTTGAAAATATTAACTCGCTGAATATATTTTAGAAATAATATAGGCCTATACCTAAATAAAATTATCATTTAATTTAGCTATGTTAGCTTTTAGCCGATTTATAATTACACCTACTATGATTTTAAACGCATTGTTATATTTTAGCCTTAATCCAATTATATTTTACTTATAATAGATGATTGTAAGGCTACACTGGATAAACCATTACAAACCAATATTTTTTTAACTTTTGATTTGTTTAAACATTGTTAAGCAAATAAAAAGTATAAAATATTAGCCCAGTCGGTGTAGGTTACAACTAACAGTAATTTGCAATACGGCTGATTTTGTTTTTATAAGTACCTTAAAGTATGTGTATTAACATAAAAATTTTTTACCAGTCTATCGATTTCCCAAAGTCGAAAAAAATCGATTATCATTTTTTCCCCGATTATCCTTAATATTTCGAGCTGGGATGCAGATAGAGAAAAATAAAAAATACCACCGTGTAGGGGAGGTATTTTTCAATAAAAAAGGTCATGTGTATTTATTTCGTCCGAGCAATGGTTTGTCTGGAAAAAATCGATAGTGCAGGTATGTATTTTTCCGAAAGAAAAACAACCAAAGCCATCCGTCAGGGTGGAACCTAATGTGTCAACCCAAAAATCCCAAACATTGGAAATTAGCACGAGTGAAAGTGACGGGGTATGATGGGGTGGGGTGTGTCAACGATCCAAACTCCAAGTTGGGGAGAAATGTACAGTCCGAGTCTGGGAAAGAAGTACAGTCCACCGCGTTGACGCTAGCGAAACCTGTTTTAGTATCAGTGAACTAGAAAATCTTAGGACTCAAAAGCGTCGCCCTGTAAAGCACTACGGTTTCGCTTCTTGTACAGGTAGGCCAAAATACCGTTAGGTTAGGGATGGGGAGGGGGGGAATCGAACTGGTCAATAACAACGGTTGTAGAAGTGGCGAATTGCTTAAATCTATTTGTTCGTTTAACACTAAACTTACGTCCTTATTAATTAACCTCTTAATTTCTAACATTTCCAAAGCATCTAACTTATTACCCTTACAATTAACATGAAGTACATCAAAATCTGTATTTAAATTATAGTCTAAAATGTCATGATGTGTTTTTAAATGGTTAGAAAAACTAGAGTCATCATAGTTTAATCGCCAACTTCTATTATGTTCGCTTAATCTAGTTTTAAAACTACGACTTGTTTGCCCTAAACTAGCCTCATTTCACAGCATGTTGTATCGTCTCATTAATGATCCCATGAATGAATTTGACTTTCATCGGGAACTTAATTGCATTAAATTGATTGCCTCTAATAATGGTTATAATGGTCAATTAATTGAAAAAATGTTAAAAAACAAATTAAAAAAGAATGTTAAAAAACTTATATTCCCTAATAATAATGGTAAAAATGAAACTACAGATAAATGGCGTGGAATCAATTACATCGGTAAAGTTAATGTTACCGTAGGTAAATTATTAGAAAAGAGAAAGCATTGTAGACCTGCCTATTACAATAATAAATGTCTGGGAAATATTTTAAATAATTCCAAAGACAAAGTTAATAAATTTTCCAAAAGTGGAGTGTACAAATTAAGTTGCCTTCGATAATGCCGCAGCTGGCGAAACCTAGGTCGGCACGGCTCAATAAAGATTTGTGAAACAGTACAAAAAGTTTTCATTTATTTATTTATAATGGAATTTCACCAAGAACCAACGGTCGTTAGTATAAATAGTTTACAAAATATGTTTTTAATTTATATAATAATTTAGTAATTAGTTTTACTTATTATTTTTTTATACTATTTACCATATTATATTGAAAATTATAACTTTTTTAAACTCAAGCATAAAAACAACATTAGGCCTACAGTCAGCTCTAATATAATTGTGATAACATCAGAAACGAATGGGTGCAAAACAAATCTTTCTACCACCCAGTTGAACTGCTGAAGTGAGTTGAGCGAATTTCCAAATTTAAATTTGTATGTTTTGGTGTTTGAACCAACTATTTGGGAAATTGATCTACTTACAAAGACACTGAATGGCTGCCTGCTGTGCCAGTCTGTGACAAAATTAGGAAAGCGTACTGGGTAACCAAAAGACGGCACATGTCAACCTACTATTAAAAGTTACTTTAAAAAGAGATACACAAAATATTTAAATAATTATGTTATTTGCTCACCTTATTGACGAACCTGAAACCTTGAATCACCCATTCACAATGGTATAACAAAGAAAACTCCTTAGAAGGTTTAATAAACCATTTTGTTTATTGTAAAAAAAAAAGTAATATGCCCTTAAGAAAAATTACAAAAGATTTATGCGCCCTTAATGAAAGTTTACAATTTAATTATATATATTTATTAAAACAAAATAAACAAACCCTTCCCTTAAATTTAATTATTAACAATCCCACCCAATTATTTCAAAAAAGTTTGTTATACAGAAAAATATATCAATACATAGTTGCACAAAGTTAGGTGTTGTGTATCATAACAACAGAATAAATTGTTTAACAAGAATGGTAGAGTTTTCCTATGTAAATGCACTTAACCTAACATTTGTATGTATATGAAACTAAATCTATCTATTATATTATATTTTATAGTTGGCCAACTTAACTTAAGGTTTTAGAAAAATATTAAAATAAAAGGTGAAAGAATATATATATGTATATATGTGTGACGTCACTAAAGGAATTTGGATGAAACCCTGGGGGTTTGGATTAATCTAAATTTTGCTAGCATCGCCTCCCAATTTTTTTTTGTTAAAAGAAAAATTTCAAAAAAAGTTTTTTTATATATCTATACATATAGCCTTAAAAAAAGATCAACTCAACCTCATAACAAATCACATAAAACAAATCACTTTTGATGAAACAGAATTACTTTGTAGACTTATAAGGTTATTTAAAGTTGGCGGTGATACATAAATATATATTATAACTGTAGAGTACTTAAAGAAATGTAGAGTTTAAAGTTGAAAAGACCATGAAGCAGAATTAAATGTAGATTTGAGTCAGGCACAAAGTTGGATTAGGCCTGGAGTTGAAATAGTCCTAGTTGTAATAATCCTCTACTTGAAATAGGCCATTAGTTGAAATAGGCCATTAGTTGAAATAATCCTTTACTTGAAATAGGCCATTAGTTGAAATAGGCCATTAGTTGAAATAATCCTTTACTTGAACCAGTGTATAACACTAAAAGGTCCAAAAGAAAAAAAACAAGGAGCATTAGATGTATGCTTAAAATATGTAAAACAATCATTATACAAGTTTCACTTGGTCATTCTATAATGCAGGCATTAAAATTATTCATGTTCAAACACATATTATATATGCATGGCACATGTTAAATTACTTTCTAGTATAGTTTCCAGTATCAGATTTAAGTCCTTTTTAAACAATTAACTGACTGTAGGTTGAATAGAAAATTACTACAGTGCTTATTAAAGTTAATTTTCAGAATTTCAGTTAATTATAATTAGGCTGTAACATAGGCTATGAAACTGTAATTTAGCAGTCAAGTTTTTTACAATGGTAAAATAGATTTGAAAATATACAGAATTAATTTATTATTGCCAGTAGGCGCTTATAATAAAATGAATTTAATATTGAAAGAAATACATATTTATTCCTACAGCATATTTGAGTTATTTCAAGAGTTCTGGTAAGCAATAGGTTTGAAATACAATTTAGTGAGGTTAAATAGTAGAGTTACCTGGTAAGCGGAGATTGGCTCTAAAACATAATTAAAGTAACTTGTCCAAAGAAGACAAAAGAGTAAAGTTTAATTATTTACAAACTGAAATTGAACTAACTTAACACATGGTTTGTGGTCTTCCAATGTGTAGCTTGAAACGAGTTGCAGAATAATTACAGAATGAAGTTACTAGTCATGATCTCTTGAACAGAAAAACGATCAGCTGTCGCCACAGCCTTTCGTATTTCATGCAGGCCGAGTTAAGAGTCAACGCTCTGCAGACTCTATGTTCGTTACAGTTAGTGCAATTGTCTGACGATATTGCGCGCTGGTCGTTTACGCATTTGTCAGTCGGTTTTGTATCGCGCATGTAATAACGGCACACTGCTTATCTACCAGGTGTCTTAAAAGTCCCCCCCCACTTTAACTTTTGTGTTTGTTAAAACAAACAAATATCCTTTGGGGAACGATACTAACTTAGCCCAAAGTATCTTTTGAAGCAATCGGAAATTTTGAGTGTCCCCTAAAAATGGGGGATTTTGGGGCCAACTCAAAATTTTTAAATGGGAAGTATGGTCATGTGATACCTCATTTTAAAGGTCTATTTAAGACTAGGAAAATGACATAAAGAAAATGAAAATCGGACCACCCGAAACAAAATTACAAGAGACAAAAAATGTTTATTTCAAAGTGCTTGACCTACAAAATTGCTTTCAAATCGATTTCGTAAATTTTATTTTTTTTTAAATTTTCTAAGATGTAGGAGTCAACTTAAAATTTACGAAATAGATTTCAGGTCAAGCACTTTGAAATAAACATTTTTTGTCTCTTGAAATTTTTTCTAAAAACTCTTCCTTTTCGAGATGTTAGCAACTTTATGTCGATTTATTTCAACACGTTTAGGGCCGCCATTTTGTTTTCTGTGGTCCGATTTTTATTTTATTTGTGTCATTTTCCTAGTCTTAAACAGACCTTTAAAAATGTTCAGTTGACCCCAAAATCCCCCATTTTTAGCAAACACACAAAATTTCCGATTGCTTCAAAAGATACTTTAGGCTAAGTTAGTAACGTTCCCCAAAGGATATTTGTTTGTTTTAACAAACACAAAAGTTAAAGAGGGGGGTGGTGACTCCTGGTATATCTATACTTCTATACTCATATTATAAAGAGGTAAAGTTTGTTTGTATGCAGGGGGTAATCTCTGGCACTACTAAACCGATTGAAAAAACAGTTTTACTAATAAAAAGCTACACTATCCCTGAGTAACAAAGGCTATAATTCATTTCGATAAAAACCTTTCTTTATTCCAATATTTGTAAATTTAGTCAGAAAAAATTCTTAGGTTGGGCCCAGAATGATAAATCAACACATGTATTTACATTTATTACCATAGCAACTAGCAACCAATTGATAACAGATAATATAGCTGTTAGTTCCAATATTTCCATTAACAGCTGATTTAAAAATTTGAAGCAATTATTGTTGTATTTCTAGCTTTTAGGTTAGGGTTTTTAAGTGTAGACCTGAGCCTTGCTGGTTCTTTTAACCATTATTATAACTGCTGTTATAAAATATAAGAAATAATTTAATTTGAACATTTGACATTATTTACCATCTTAGTTTTGAGGTTATTATTAATCCTACACCTTTATTATAAATAAAACTTATGTTTTTAGAAGGTTCCATTGGGGGTTGGCGTGCGGAGCACGCAGGGGTCTCCCCTAGTAATATATTAAGAGGTAAAGTATGTTTTTTAAATTTGTTCGGTTGTTTGTATGTAGGGGGTAATCTCTCGAACTACTGAACCGATTGAAAAAATAGTTTTACTAATAAAAAGTTACACTATCCCTGAGTAACATAGGCTATAATTCATTTCAATAAACACATTTTTTTAATTTTAATATTTGTAATTTTAGTCGGAAAAAATTCTTAGATTAGGCCTAAACTGATAAATCAAGATATGTATTTACATGTATTATTACCATAGCAACCAATTGAATAAAATAACAGATAACAGCTGTTCGCTGTAATATTTCCCTTAACATTCAATTTCAAACCGTATTTCTAACTTTTAGGTTAGGTTTTTTTTTTAAGTGTATACCTGAGCCTTGCTGGTTCTTTTAACCTTTATTAAAACTGCCGTTATAAAATATACGAAATAATTTGATTTGAACATTTAACTTTATTTACCGTCTTAATTTTTGGGTTGTTATTAATCCTACTCCTTTATTATAAAGAAAACATAACATGATTATATGTATAGAAGGTTCCAACGGGGTGGGCATGCGAAGCACGCAGGGGTTTCCCCTAGTACTAAATTCAATTAAAAGAATTTGTTTGCAACTCAACTTCCAAAGCGCTGCTTCGTTACTTCCAGTCAAAAACGTGCTTCCAGCCTTCGGATTTTTCAGGTAATGAGCTCTTCCGAGCGACGTAGAAAACCATCGTGTGTACCAAATCGGACGTAAAATGCAGCAGTTAGAGCGCGAACCCATTTTATATATGAATTTTAACGGCACTCCAAATTCGGGACATTAACCTTATTGACCACTCCTGACCTTACGTCTCGCCATAAGAGTCACTGTGGAAAAGGCCATCTTTCCTATGGAAATTCGCTGGTTGGTATTGGATATAATTCGACCACGCAGCTGAACCGCTGACGTGAGTTTAGCAAATTTCCAAAATTCAGTTTATAGGCCTATGTTTTAGAATTTCAATCAACAATTTGGGAAATATATCTATTCACGACGGCGCTGAATAGCTGCAAAATGGTTGGGAGTATCTTCAATACAGAAAGCATTGCGTGCTTCGCATGCCAACCCCCGTATTGGGAGTATCTTCAATACACAAAGCATTGCGTGTTTCGCACGCCAACCCCCGTATTGGGAGTACCGTCAACACACAATGCATTGCGTGCTTCGCACGCCAACCCCACGGTAGAATCCACCACATGGCTTTGAACCGGGTACTTCTATGGTAATTTACGTTTTGATCGATTTTGGGGGGAACCAAGCGAGCTATAAAGTCGCATAAAAAAATTTGGAAAACGGTTGACCCTAAAGGCCATCCTTGTAACTTCCCGCGAGCTCAAAAGTATGATGAAAGTTTGATAAACACTATTTTTGGAAATTTTGAAGTGATATAATTTTTGAATGAATCAACCGATTTTTATGCGATTTGCGGCAATCGATGCAGTTTTTTAAGTCCATTAAAAGAATCAACAACAAAAATTTTTACATGAAAAGTTTCGGAGAAATTGAGGAAAAACACTTTTTTTGATTTTCTTTCGTTCACGATATCTCGCGAATGAATCAACCGATTTTTATGCGATTTGCTGCAATCGATGCAGTTTTTCAAGTCCATTGAAATAATCGACAACAAACATTTTTCTGATGAAAAATTTCGGAGAAATTGAGAAAAAACACTTTTTTTGATTTTCTTCGTTCACGATATCTCACGAACGAATTAACCGATTTTGACCGGACTGATAGCGATCGACGTCGCTTTTCAAGGTTAAAAGCTGATTAGATTTTGGAATTGATTGGTAAAGCCGTTTAAAAGTTATTTCAAAAAAACCTGATTTAAAAAAAAATTATTTCTTAGTTTTTTCGAAATTTCTCAGAACCTACCGGTCCGAATTAGTTGAAATTAACAGGAAATCTAAGTTTGATGGAACTCTTTAGAACGCCGTTTGGTAGGATCCAATCGGTTAAGCCGTTCAAAAGTTATAAGCGGGTCACATACTTACATACACACACACACACACACACACACCCCACCCCCCCCACACACACATACATACAGACAGGGTGACACCCTCTCGGGAGTGGTCAGGGAAGATTCCTAGGACCTCAAAACGTCGAGATCTGATGAATACTCGATTTTCGAAAAACTGGGTGAAACCAATAACTTCCCGATTTTAGAAAATTTTCAATTTTCTTAGCGGGAAGTTAAAAACAAAATGTGCAGAATAACATCCTACATTTATAGGCTATTTGCATAAAAAAAACTCAAAAACAAATTCATTCCCATAGGAACAATCTCAAAAAAAATAGTTACTTCCAGTCAAAAACGTGCTTCCGATTGTTGGATTTTTTTGGCTAACGAACTCGTTCGAGCGTCGTAGGCAACCAACATGTGTACCAAATTTGAACCAAATCGGATTTAAAATGTGGCCGCTAGAGTGCGAACACATATATATGATTTTTAATGACACCCCAAAACGTGTTCTGGAGACGATGATCAGTACCCATTTACTACTCCCGACCTTGGGTCTTACCATAAGGGGGCCACTGCAATAGCCCATTTTCCTATTTAAATTCGCTAATAACCAAATAAGACTTAGTTACAAAGGTTCTAACTTTGTCGTACAATATTCATGGGAAATTACAAGTAGCCTATTGTACATTTTCTTGTTTACCACCTTTCCTACTAAATAAAGTTTTAGTGTTTAGTACATTAGGCCATTAGGTAGAGCTGCAGTTAAAACGGAGAATGGCAATTATAAGCAGTGTGTGCCTCCTGACACGAAATCGGCCTGATCCTCGCCGCTTAGGCATACTAAACTTAAAGTTTATTTACTATTTCTTACAGTAAAACTATCACTGCAAGCACAATTTTTGGAACGAAGTTCCTTAACGCCGGTTCCGGTAGGCGTTAACAAACACAAAATATAATGCGTAACGAAAAAAGTGTTATTAATTAGTTGCTATGGCAATGGTAAATATAAAATACGAGTAACGAAAAAGCGTTATCCAACGGGTTGCAATGTATGTAAATACACCCAAGAAACATGTGTTTTGGTTCATCAATTGAAATTAAGAGACGATCGGTTCCGTCCGGCGTAGTTAAGATATTATCGTCAAGCGCTGAAATACATCCAATAAACATGAAAATGTTGGTTCATCAGTCTAGGCTTGACCTAAAATTATTGTGTGTATGTTTAATTTATTTTGCCTGCCTTAACTGCAACATACATACAATAATTTTAGGTTATGCCTAGACGGATGCACCAACACTTTATGTTTATTGAATGTATTTTCAATTAATGGACATTAACTGTGTTTACCATCTTAGCTTTGATGTTATAATTAATTCTACACCTTTATAATAACATTAAACGTATGGAAACAGTAGATATTTGTATAAAAAACAAACTAATAATAAACAGCAATTGAAAGATCAAAATTATGTGCGTATGGTACCGTTGAGGCTGGTAAAAGAATTGAAGAAAAGGCGTGATGAACTTCGTTCCTGACGGGGGTCCCACGGCCGCACACGTTTACTTTTTTAAATACTTTAATCTGAAAACATATTTATTATTTCAAAAAATTGCCGCCTCAGCCCTAGGCGAATTTAGAAAGTGGGCCCTAATGATTGGTTAAAGAGAATTCTCATAGGTAGGAGCATAAATATTTTAAAGTCTGCTAACATGGGCTAGCAGATGTCCGAAATTTGTATTTATATCACCTTTTAGATAACCTTCCTCTTAAAGCAGATGCTAGACAACCGTATACTTACGTTATTAGTCTTAATTTTGATTCAAGGCCTACCACTTAAATTCCAACTTCTTTAAAACTGCAAACTGAATATTTCTTTTATCCTTCAATAGATGTTACCTCCCAAAATGTACGCTTACATGTTTTAACATTCATAGAAGTTTGTTTAAAACATCAGCCATGAGCTGTCACGGTTCTCATTATTGTATGTGGTTCTATTAACCTGGAGTTCATATTACGTTTCCCCACTCTACTATATAAAAAAATCCTGCCATTCACGCAAAAACACTGGCCATACTGCGCATGCGTCAGGATCTAGGTGAACCCCTACTATCCTACCCCGATCCAAGTGCGTCTGTCCCAATCAATCGTAATTTCCCTGAAAATATCAAAGTATTCTACAATCCGTTTGCATTTACTTCACCGCCGGGGTGTAATGAGCGAAGCGAGCAGGGTTGGAACCCACCCTCCAGTTTCTTATATTAAAAGCCTAACGACAGATAGCGTGGAATATGGTGGAGTTCTGGACTGCTTATCCAACTCCATAACAGTTCTTTTCGTGTATTCACAACCGTTCCTCGAACGAAAAATGTCCATCTCGGTGTACATCTCATGACAAATGTGTTTCATACAGGAAGGCCAACACTATTGTATTTAAATGCTGAATTTCCCTACAGAGCGGCGTTTTCAAGTAACGCTCTCGGTTTTTCCATTGTTCCAACAGTAATCTTCAGAGGTCAACATACGTCCCCAGCTCCCACAGAATTCCTCCCACGGACCTCACACAAACACACGCGTACTCGTTATAGTAATAACCCACTACACGAGCATTAGCAGATGAAATTTCACATACATTAAAAACACCTCGCTTGCATATAGAGCGACACGCGAGCGTAGCAATATAATTGTAAGTTTGCCGTATGACTTATTAATTTAGCAGTGCTTGTAGGTAAATTGACTTTTTCCGGCATTCGTTTTACGTGATTGGTGAGAAGTCACGTAGTTTTACATCATTTAAACATTTTTACAAACATGGTACGGGTAGACTTAGGCCTACCTTAGTACTTGTTTAACCGAGTGGTTCCTAAACTGATGTTCGCGGACCTTTGGTTTATCTTGCTAAAAAAGGATCTTCACAGAGAAAAGATATTGCGACCACGCAGCTGGACCGCTGACGTGAGTTGAGCAAAATTAAGTTTATAGGCCTACGTTTTAGGGTTTCAACCAACAATTTGGGAAATAGGTCTACTCACGACGGTGCTGAATAGCTGCAAAATGCTTCGCACGCCATTCCGCAAATTGGGATTATCTTCAATACACAATGCATTGCATGATTCGCACGTCATTCCGCATATTGGGATTATCTTCAATACACAAAACATTGCGTGCTTCGCACGCAATTCTGAATTTTACGAGTATCTTCAATACACAATGCATTGCGTGCTTCGCACGCCAACCCCGCGGTAGAATCCATCGCATGGCTTTCAACCTGGTACTTGTATGGTATTTTACGTTTTGATCGATTTTGGGGGAACCACGCGAGCTAAAAGGTCGCGTAAAAAAACAAAATGTGCAGAATAACATCCTACATTTATATTTGTAGAAAAAAACTCAAAAACAAATTCATTCTCGTAAGAAAAATCTAAAAAAATAGATACTTCTGGTAAAAAAACGTGCTTCCCATTATTGAATTTTTTTTGCTAACGAACCCGTCCGAGCGACGTAGACAACCAACATGTGTTCCAAATTTGAACCAAATCGGACTTGAAATGCGGCCGCTAGAGTGCGAAAATCATTATATTATATATTATTACATTGTTTCCAAGTGTGGACTAGGCTCAATAAACATACCAACATTACATCAATACTGTATAATACAACATAGATATAGGCCTTCTTAGCAGTTACTTAAATGATACAATCTACCCACATTCTGTCCACCGATTGCTCATACCCACCATAAACTTCATTAATCACAAATAAATAACAATAATCACACATTTCTTTCACACTGTCACAACATCTTTTTATACAAATCGGCCTACATTTTATCCGCGCGTGGGTTTGAATTCAGCTGTTTTTTTGCCTCTTATCAGCCTTATAAATCATGTATCCGCAGCCTTTAGAATCGCAACTTCTCCCACTGCGTCCTTGATTGTTTAATCACACGTCGTATAATTCATAGGTTATGTTAACAGGCAATAAATTATCCGTTATAACAATAGTTATGCCTACAACACTATTTTCTTGTTTGTCACTTGTGTCATTGTGTTAATCGGTTTAATTATTCTTGTGTTTCTTTGAATACTTTATCCTGTATCGAGTATTGTATTCTAATCTGGACAATGTGCGTTTTGTGCGCCCATATACAGTTGGAGAGGTTTTAAGTTAGGTATACAACGGTACAACGTACTGAAATGTAACTACAAAATTCCTTAAGTAGGCTACACGGATACAGCAAAACGCGCCAAAATAAAAAGAAAGGAAATTGTAGTAGTTTTAAAAATGTTTTATATTTAGACAACTATACGAAGTAAACTTTAGTTTTTAACATTTGATGGATTTCTTGGAGTTTTGTACATTTGATTTGATTTCTTACTCATTATAACAGTGCCTATACTAATGTTATAAAGAGGTAAAATTTGTTTGTTTTTATATAGGGGGTAATCTCTGGAACTACTGAACCGATTGCAAAATACTTTTACTAATAAAAATCTACAGTATCCCTGAGTAACATAGGCTATAATTCATTTTTATAAAAACATTTTTTATATCAATATTTGTAAATTTACATTGTATATAATACATTTTATCATATTTAATAGCCTTTATGTAATTCACTGCACTGGTAGCCACAGATTGCTGTTGTAATATCGTTCAATGCTTTTGTCTGCCGTAGGCTTCCGTTATTTTAGTTAACCTCACTGCACAATGCACATAAAACATGGATTTCATTTAACACTGCTTTTAGTCATTAATATAGAAATTATTTATACTTACTAGCTGGTCCGATTCGGCTTTGCACGGATAGAAAAATCAAAGTTAAATGTACCGGTACATTAAAAAAATATATATATCAGTAAATATATTACATTATGTATTTCTTGTATGGGGATTTTTAGTAACTTTGACCCCCCAAACCCTCCCTAAAATTTCGAATTTTTTTAAAACATTTCTTATCCAGCACCTAGGTCCCTATAAGAAGCTACATACCAAATTGCATTCCAATCCGTTCGGAGTTTTTTTTCTAGTAAATTTGACCCCCCCCCCCCAACCCTCCTAAAATTTAGAATTTTTTGAAAACTTTTCTTAGCGAGCACCTAGGGCCCTAGCTAGAGGCAGCTATATACCAAATTTAATTCCAATCCGTTCGGTGGTTTTTGAGATTTCGTGATGAGTGAGTGGTATTTGTCCAAAAAATAAAAATAATAACAATTCTGGAGGGGCCACCCTTATCGCCTAGGGCTATAAAAATAGCCTACAACCTATTATTCTCAGACCTACCAAATATAATAAATATACAAAAAATTTCATAAAAAACGGTGAAGCCGTTTCAGAGGAGTTCGATAGCAATTACTGTGACACGAGATTTTTTATATATATAGATTTAACTAACACATTGGAACGGCCAATCGACCGATCCAATTGGGGTTAATTAATTACATTAATTAAAATAAATTCAGAGTCAATATAACAAAAGATTAAAGCCAAAGGGTGTCAAAAAAGCCCAAAATTAAGATAAAAAAGTAGTTTCTAATGTGAAAATAGTATTTATTAATAATTTTGAAGAATTAACTAAAATTGTGTTAGTTAAATAAGTGCAGACTATGACGTATGCATTAGCGACAAAGTCGAACAAAAACCTTGCAGGATCTGACAGGAATTGACTTGTCCAGTCTTGTCTAAATTTGGTAGAAATGAATTAGCATTGAAAGATAGGGGTTTATAATTTTATAAAAAAAAGTTGTTATTATTAGATTTATGTTAAAAGGAGAGTTAAATAAGCAAGGAGTAATAAAAATAATTTTGTTATGATAATTTGTTAAAAAGTTATAGACAAAAATGTAAGCGTAAACAAATCGATTTTGCAGAATTTGAATAAAATCCAAAAACAAAGTAGAGTCATTTGTAGAGTTAAAAAGGGTTAAGAAAATAAAGTAATAAAAAATATAAAGTTATAAAGTTTTATAGCTAAAAAATAAAGTGTAAAGTCATTCTTGGGCATAAAAAGGCCAATAACTCATAAAGTTCAAATGTAATTAAATCATAAAAAATAGCATTTAATAGAGTCAATAATAGGGCATAATCAAGCCGAAGTTCAATATAAATAAATAAATAGTTTTGTAAAGATAAAATAAATTAATAAAAACTTTTATTAATTCATAATAAATACAAGGGAGATTAATTAAAGGGAAATATTGATAAAATAGGGTATATATATGTGTAATAAATTGTAATGCCATGTGAGATATGAAAAGAGCTTTAAAGGGGGGGAATGAGACGCCGAAAACCAAACGAAGGCAATTAGAGTAACAACAAGCTGAATAACTAAATAACCAAACAAGCTATCAAAAAACCAACACCAGATTGGCGCGTTTCAAGACCAACCAAGGAGGATACAAGCAAGAAAAAATGGAAAATTTCAAATTTACAGGAAATAAATTTCAAAATTTAAGCAAAACTAACGAAGTCTATAACTCAAGAATGAAGAGGAGTAGGAACACCATTCGAATTCCAAGGAAACCAGAAAACGTCAACCAATCCATAGAAGTCAACAAAATCAAAATCCGACCACGCAAAAAGAAGTTATAGAGTTTGGGTGAAATCAATGCAAAAATTGTCAAACGACAAGTTCATACAGGCACTCAAGGCCCAAGCTGCGACGGGGAAGTGACGTCATCGGATCCACTACGAAGAGCAAAACAGACCGCACATTGAAATTCAATAAATGAAGATAATAATTAAATTAGGCCTAATCGATGGGAAATAAAGGCACTAAAATTCATCAAATAAATCAGGAAATATATTAAGACCAAAAAATATATTTCTAAAGCAAGAAACCAGGATTTCTTGTTACATAGAGGAAGATGCTGGTTTGACAAGTAAAAAGTCGACGATAGAAGCCTGCATCCCCTTTAACATCAGTTTAGCACGAAGCGCCATCGAGTAAACAACTGACCGAGCTCCGAGGGTACTTAAAAGAAAGGCGTAGGGCGATCAGTTTAGGTGTGCGTTACGTTTCTAGCTCCGGCCTAAAGCTAAGTCGGGTCGTGATAATTTCGGGAGAAGAATATCCATATAAACGGCCTATCTTGCCAAAAGATACTACAATCAACTGGGAGAGGACAACTTTAATTAAGTCTAGGAGAAGACAACTGTAAGCCGAAGAAACCATTCTGGGGACCAAGGAGAACAACTTTAAATCGCTGGAAATCGACAGAAGGAATTACGCGTCGAACTTCTTGTGTTCTGTAAGTGGCAAACGATCATTGTTACTTATAATTTTAAATAAATCCCTTTTTTACAAAATAATAAATAAATAAAATTAAATAAATAAATTCAAGTAAATTCTGGGGAAATTGAATAAAGTAAACTCGTTTAGTAAATTTCATTACTCACAATGGCAAATCGTCGTATGTAAATAATATAATCATTAATATACAAATTTTAATTAATAAATTAATTAATCACTTTGCTACTTTTCAATATATGTAATTATAAGTTAAAGATTAATAAATTTCATTGTGTTTTTGAAAATAATAATTTGTGGTTTCAAAGTTAATGGATTTATGTTAATTAATAAATCGTTTTGTGTTTTCAATAGAAAAATTTTGAATATATAATTTACAAATCCAATCAAATTAATCCTAAAACCATTCAGTGCTCTAGTGTAATTAAGTCAGCAGGTGAGTTATTCACGGATCACTACAAATTTAACTCCAAAGGGAACGATCCCGAAAAAGAGTCTAGAATTGAGCTAGTGTACTACACAAAAGACAAAAAAGGTCTAACTAATTTAAATTTAAAAAACTTAAGAATAGGAAACAAAAAGTTTTCCTTTTCTTGCCCTCGCCAAACCTCTCAAATTGTTCTAACGGGGTAGTACAACGGAACATCGTCAAATAAGGCCTGAAAACACTTGGGTGTTATTTGATGAGGGAAAGTGTTAAAGTTAACAACAAAAGGTTGTGTTTATTGAAAAAATTAAAAGGGTAGGGAGGTTTGCGCGTGGCAAGTGGCTCCCGAACGTGGGGCGAAAACCCTGTGATCCCGAAAAAGAGAGGTTTGCGCGTGGCAACATGTTCCTTAATAACTAATTCACATGAATTATATTGCATTATTTGTTGTCATTTTATTTATACATCGAACTCTCTCTAGCCTATCTTAACAACATAAAGTGTATATTTACGTAAGTTCATACCTTATACCTAATTTTTATTTTACTTAGTATTATTTCTTTTCATTGTTATTGATTTTGTATCCCTCTATCTTTTGTCATTTAATTTTCTATAGTGTAAATAAACTTATTTCAATACCTATTCAAACTTTTTAATTTAACATTTATTTACTTTAACTGCCAAAACTTATATATAATAACACTAGCTGGCCCGACCCGGCTTTGCACGGATAGACAAATCAATCTGATACTAATAATTAGCCCAAGTGTTTTAGTTCATTGTAAAAAAAAAAATGTTCATTGTAGGCCTAACCTAAAATTATATTCAGTTTTTGATCCAAATCAGTTGTTGATCAAAATCAGCTGTTTAAGCTTTTCATACGAACAGCTGTTTTTTGTGCCCATGATAAAATCAAAAGAAATCTTTCTTCTTCTTCCTTAAGATTGACCTTCCATAAGATTAACATTGAAACTTTGAGGGCCACTGGGGCGTAGCCCTTATCACTAAGGGGTATGAAAAATAGATGTTAGCCGATTCTCAGACCTACTCAATATACTCACAAAATTTCATGAGAATCGGTCAAGCCGTTTCGGAGGAGTACGGGAACGAACATTGTGACACGAGAATTTTATATATAAGATTAGTACAATCCTTGTAATAAAAGTAGGTTTATTACTTTTATTAACTTTATCCTTGTTTTAAAAGTAGGTTTATTACTTTTATTAACTTTTGTTACATTAGTATAATATACTCAAACACGAGCAATGTCTGTTTGTTTGTACGTACGAGCAATCTCGAGATCCAGCGGAAGGATTTTACTGAAAGTTTGAGATTAGAGGCTTTTGGGTCTAAAAAATCGATTGGTGAGAACTACTACCTCAGGAAAACTCGTATTTCTCTAAACAACTCATTTGAAAATTTAAAATGTTTAACATTGGGCTAATGGAGTTTAAAACCATTACATATGTTTATTGACTATAATAATAACAGTATTTACTATTAATTATTAGTACCAGGAGACCGAGCTAAAGCTCGATTATAAGCAGGGCTATGATTTCAATAATTATTGAACATTTAAAAATATACAAACAGTTAATTTAGGTTAGGCCTATAACATTAAACAACTAAATAAAGGGTATGTTTATTTAGCAGAAGTATTCGTTGCCATGGTAACTATAAATAGATACAACATTTAGGCTTACCTCTAATAAAATACAGTTTAAAAGAAAACAGATGATTATTGTAATGCCATTGAAAACATTTGCATCAGTTGTGCTTCGTTTAAAAGAAAACAGATGATTATTGTAATGACATTGAAAACATTTGCATCAGCTGTGCTTTGTATTGTTTAAAATGGACAAATTTCACTTTTTAATTTAATAAAAAGACGTAGAAAACGAATTTTCCCAGACTGGTGACCATTTCCAATCGATTTCTCGTGGCCAAAAGCCCCATATAAAATCAAAAAATCAAAAATCCTTAGATGGAGATTCCAGATCCATTTAGCAGACAGATAATTATCTCTCGCTTTAGAAGATAAGATTAATATTATCAGTATTCCTATAATATTTAAATTATAAGCTGATTTCAAGCTTAAAACATTTTTTTTTAATTTCTAACCTTTAAGATAGGTTTTTGTGGAGAACGACATCTGTTGAAGTATTTTTATTTCGTATTAGAGTAAACAGTTCATATGTACACGTAAGTTCGAAAAATATTCATATTTATTCAGTATGCGATTTCAGTATGCGATTTACATACATTTTCGTAAAAAAAAACAATTAAAAAAAATACCGAGTGATGCTCGGTCGCCCAGGTACCTACTTAATAACTGATTAGGCCTAAAATATGATCTGGTAATTATTTGTTGATGCTCCCTTCTTATACCTAGCCTTTGAATTTGTTATAGTATATTAAAAAGTCCACCGTTTCCCGCTATAGCCAAGGGTCCACCGTGTTTACCCTCCATTTGAAGCCCCCCAACCTTCTTCCGGAGTGTGGAAATTGGAAAATGTTTATGATCACAAGAAACTGTTAGGCAAAAGATCTCATCTGGATGTATTAATTCCAATTTATATAAATCAGCACTAACAATTAACGTAGGCCTAACTGTAGAACAGAGTTTACGAAGCCAGAGTTGGTTGTATAAATTAAAACTGAAATGTCGTTAGTTCGTTGTTATTTTCCGTTTACTGTATATTCCCATGACCACTGTTTGACTAATTCACAGTTTTTATCAGAATAGATTAATTTAATCATGATGGCGGTGTAGACTTAAATGTTAGTTAACCGCACGCCACTACGTCGCCTCTGGGCAACCGCAGGGCTCCACTATGGGACTCGTCATGTTTCGCGAAAACGTTGTCGTCATTAAACTGTGCACATCAGTCGTTCTTAGTCACTTGAAGAGAAACAAAAATAAACAGACCTACCATTATACATAAGGTTTCCTTAGGGGGGAGGGGCAACTCAGAGCGTTTAACTGTGAACACAGGGCTTGTGACACATCATTTTTTGTCCTTGAATCGCAAACATTTTGGTTCCAACATTTTGAATCAAAAAAGATGTGTCACAGCCTATGTTTACAATTAAGACATTTCAGCTGCCCTCACAGGACCCTGGAGGGGGAGAGGTGGTATTTAATGTTTGTAAAAGTAGTTACTAATCATCCAACTTAGATATTCCCAAATTTTCATCTTTCTAATTTCCGTTGTCTAAAAGTTAAAGTTGGGGGTCCCAAACTTTTGGAACACCATGTATATTAATATTTATCTCTTGCGGTACATTTTTGAAAAGGATATATCTCAAAAAGCTTGTCAGATTTTGATGATATTTGTACCAATATGTAACTCAATGTTGCCTCTAAGAATTCATATACCTACTTTCATAGTTGTAAGTATACATTGAGCCTAAAAAACTTACATTTTGGTTTTTCTTAAAAAATTCCTTACGAATATATAGGTATGTTGTTTACCGGTAAATATTTCCCTGATTTAAATAAAAACCCCGAACCACAAAACAAGGAACAAAAACAATAACTAAACAACTAAATTGTAAGTTATGTTTAATACGTTACCCTTTATGTAGGCCTACATTTCGATTACACGGTCATCATCCTCGGAGGGTTAGTAAACATAACCTACAATTTAGTTGTTCAGTTATTGTTTTTGTTCCTTGTTTTCTGGTTCGGGTTTTTTATTTAAATCAGTGTGATTTTTTCGCCACAGTGCTCTTTTATTTGTTTAGTAAATATTTGTCAAAGCTAACGAAAACACAGGACTTTTAAGTTAAAAATTCACTATTCTAGGTGCTGCGGTTCTCACGGAAAATTACCAAACGTATCTAAAAACAAGACAATTCTCATCTTGCGGTGAATGGAGGTCAAATATTGAAAACGAATAAAAAAAGTAAATGTGTGCGGTCGTGGGACCCCCGTCAGGAACGAAGTTCATCGCGCCTTTTCTTAAATTCTTTTACCAGCCTTAACGGGAACATATAGCCTAGACACTTAATTTTAATATTTCAATTGCCGTTTATTATTAGTTTGTTTTTTATACAAATATTTACTGTTTCCATACGCTTAATGTTATTATAATAAAGGTGTAGAATTAATTATAACATCAAAGCTAAGATGGTAAACACAGTTAAATGTCCATTCACTATAAATACATCCAATAAACATAAAACGTTCGTTCATCAGTCTAGGCCTAACCTAAAATTATTGTGTGTATGTTTAATTTATTTTACCTGTCTAACGGCAACTTACATACCGTACAATAATTGTAGCTTAGGCCAAGACTTAAAATTACTTTCTAGGCCTAACCTAAAATTATTGTGTGTATGTTGCCGTTAAGGCAGGTAAAATAAATTAAATTTACACACAATAATTTTAGGTTAGGCCTAGACTGATGAATCAACATTTTATGTCAACTAAATGTATTTCAGCGCTTGACGATAATATCTGAACTACGCCGGACGGAACGATCGTCTCGTAATTTAAATTGATGAACCAAAACACAAGTTTCTTGAATGTATTTACATTCATTGTCACAGCAACCAATTTGATAATGCTTTTTCGTTACGCGTATGTTCTATTTGTAATTGCCATAGCAACCAATTTGATAACGCTTTTTCGTTACTCGTATTTTATATTTGTCATTGCCATAGCAACCAATAAAATTAATAACACTTTTTTCGTTACGCATTATATTTTCTACTATTTGTTAAAACTCCTATCGCAAACCGCGTTAAAGAACTTCGTTCCAAAATTAACATAGGCTAACACACAAAAGGAACCATAAAAACCTGTTCGAGTTCAATGTTGCTCTTCTGAGCAGTAAGTACACAAATTTTACTGTGTTGCAGAAGAGCCTTACCCAACTACATGGGCGCCCATATGATATTTTCTAGGGGAGTAGGGGGCTTAACATTGGCTTAACACGTTCACTAATAAGGACTCACATGTGAGCTTTACACTGAGCACTATGAGAAACGGTCGACAAACAGTTCATTGCACGCCAACCCTATATTGGGAGTATTTTCAATACAAAATGCATTACGTGCTTCGCACGCCAACCTCCGTAATTTGAGTATTTTAAATACACAGTTCATTGCGTGCTTCGCACGCCAATTTTAAGTCTATATTATGCTATGGACGCACATGTGCTTCCGCTTTAAAATATTAGTGATTACTACGTAGAAAGGTTCAAAAATAAAAAAAATAGGCTAAAGTAATTTTTACTCATTTAGACTATAAATATACAAAATAAAAGGTCAGCACCTAGTATAGGAAATACGAAATTTACGTCAGCAGTAAACGTGTTAAGGAGTACCCTCCCCTCCTTCAGCAAATTGGGTCCAGTGATATTTTTTACCTCCCCAAGAAAATTTTTAAAATTTGTGAACCTAATTTGGCTGTTCAGATGAAATATTAACCCACACAGCATTGAGTGTACCTTTAAACCGTCAATGAATACACAAAGCTATAACACGCCTAGAGGCCACACCAAGTAGTGACCCATCAGCAGCTCATGCTTGAACTCTTGTAAAAAATAAAATAAGATAGTGTAGCCTATATAAAATCAAACGGAACATAACATTTAAAACATATTTTACTGATAATCTCTTTAAAGAAAGTACCTGACTATAATTAAAAATAAATATACACATTTTCCTTTCCCTGGGAGCTAAGGGGGGAGGCCCTCTGCTCATAAGTATGGGCGCCCATGCCCAACTATCTATCTATATATGGAAATTTACAGGAATTGTGTGAGGGCACATACAATTTGGGACTTAATATTCAGGAACTAAGCTTAGGCTACATAGCCAATTATCTGGCGGATTTATGAAACTAATTACAAATTATGTCATGCATAATTTTCAAAAGATGCTTCCACCGCAAAACGGATCTAGTTGGTAATCGATATAACCGAAGTATAACTGTGCGTAATCGATTATTTCCGTTTAAAACAGATCCCGACGCTTGTTAAACCACTGGAGCACGAGAGATGCATCCGTCGAGGCATGGATTAGGCCAGAAAACACGATTAACACGACTCTCCATAAAGTAGGGCGTCGTCGAGTATTTAATGTGCAATGACATAAGACTGATGATAAACGTAAAATACGCGAGACAATTTTATAGAGCTTAAAAATAGTGAAGAAATGGTTACCGTTCTGACAAAGGCCTAGGCCTACGTAATAGAATATGCCAACAATTTCAAAATGTTTTAGGTTATGGTTGTGAAAAGTCGGAATTGAGGTTATTACAACATTAATTTAGCCTAAGAGGACAAAATACGCATACCTTTTATGAGGATGACACACAATACTAAATAATAGTAGGCCTGTAATACTTCTTACCGTCAAATCATCCAGTCTTGAAAAAATGCTAGGCCTGCAGATGTTTCACAATTCATCTCACGATCAACGCAATCTCACCCACATTTCAGAATACACAAACACAGACATTAACTTTGTTGCTAAAACCAAATTTAAAACAAAATGTTTACACGCATAAATTTGTTGACACAAAACAACATTTACTTAGTCGCTACGGAATATACGTTAATCGCTACACTACGATAAGGTTTGTTTTAAAACGTTCAACAAACAAAACAGCTGATAACAGTGTTGCCAAACGAAGGAATATAATCGTGATAATCAACTATGTGAATTAGTGAGCCAGTGTTCCAAAAATCAACTCCTATAAAAACTAGTAATAATATAACAGCTGATTTTACCCATCACCTGTAATAAAACAAAACCTTATAAAGCGTTTATACTTTGGGGTTATGTTTACAGCTTCAATCAATATAAGTGTTGTGAAGTTGATTTTCTTAAAGTATGAGTTAAAGAACTAATGTAGGCTATAGTACGTTCTAAGATTTGCTTTGAGGTTATACAATGAATATAAATACAACCTTTTACTATCAATATTTATAAATATTAATTTATACAAGCTTAAAGAAGAGAACCTATTCGTTTAACTTCTGAAACATTCGTACATCTTCGTATAACATATTCAAAGATTTATTCCTATGTATTCGATTTTTAATTTTTACATTATAATATTAATAACTAGGCCTATACCAAATCATTTGATCTAAAGGCCTAAATATGAAGTTAGAAAGCAATTAAAAGAACATATTTTTATCTATAGATATATAATAATGTAGGCCTATATAAATAGAAAATTTTAACAAATAGGCCTACATACAGTTTTATAATCCTTATAAATTATATTGTACACATTTACCGAGTTAAAAATCCCCGTCAGCATATAGGCAGGCCTAGATAATGAGCCTTATGAATAAAAGTGAAGCTAATGCTTTAAAGTAAAAGTTAGAAGTAAAAGGTTTTGTTTCAACCAAAAGTTAGGAGTAAAAGCATTTCCTTCAATCTGGAAGTAAATGGATGAAACAGTTGACATGTAAAAGAGAAAAGAAAATCAGCAGTTTATTATTGATTGTAGTTGTATTAACAGAGAGTATATTATTATACACATTCTGTGAAAAAATCATCAAGATACCATACATTATTTTATTTATAAATTATTATTATTAAATTTTTAGTGCCTATCGAAAATGTATATACTTTATAAACAAAATTTTACAATACATTTTTAAAATTTATATATATATATTCGATTTTAAATATTAAAAAAGATTTGGATTCACAATAAAATTCTCTATAACTTATTATATTCACAATCCAATACATAATTAAAATAAATGTCAAATAATACAAAATAAAAATAAAACATTGTTCACCGTTTGTGGAATTTGACATAGTAATTTGTATAGGCCTAATCAGTAAAGGTATTAAAATTTGTTGTAACTGTCTGAGTTTTTAAAATTGTTATTGTAGGTATGTTTTCTAAACGTGGTTCAAATGTTATTAAAATCGGTTAAATATTTTTAAAGTTATTCAATTTTTACTGAAGACATGAACAAATAATTTTTCACCGAATAAAGATATCGGAAAGTGGTGTTTATAGGCCTAATCAGTAAAGGAATTAAAAATGTTTGTAACAATCTGATTTATTTATATTATTATTATTGATATGTTTTCTATATGTAGTTCGAATTTTATTAAAATCGGTTAAATATTTTTAAAGTTATTCAATTTTTCAACGTTTTACTTCGCTTCGTTTTACTTCGCGACTGACTAGATGCATCAGTTCTGAAGGATTTGCTTTACATTTGAAGTAACAGATCAGTTTTATTCATATCCATTTGCTACTTTTGAAGTATATGGATCAACCAAACAAGGATTTGCTCTTACCTCAAAGTAAAAGGTATTGCTTTATATTTTTAATCATATAAGTAGAAGGATTTGCTTTAAAACCTGCAAATAAAAGGTTTTACTTCTTTTTATTCATAAGGCTCAAAGTCTGTTGTTGGTGAATTGTATGTTTTTTAAATTATTTATTTCTGATCTAATTAGTCTGACTGTGATTTTTCACTGGGGCTTACTTGTAATTATTAACTAGCTAACCCGTGCGAATAATTCGCAAGTTAGGAGTCTAGTTACCTGATTTAATAGGCCTACATTGATTTAATTAAATAAATTTCAATTAATTTGAACGATTGAGTCCCATATAAAAAGTAAGAAACACATATAAAAAGACAATTCCCATCACCAATTATACGTTTCACCTCCATAACTGTTGAACTATAAACAGAACAACATAATTAAGCAACAGCAAAATTAAACATAACCTACTTCAATAAAGTAACTTACAACATAAACAAACCATGTTATGATAATAAAACATGTGCTGTTATAATCAGCTGATCTGTGCTATTATGTCCAATAGAACTCCAGATGATAATGGAACATGAACTAACTGTGTTATAATCAGCTGTTCTGTGCTATTATATTCAGTTGATCAGCAAATACAATGTTAATGAATAGAAAATATTTTAAATTCCATTTTTAAAATATTGAATGGAGGAATAGTAAAATTTTAAGGCAAATACCTATAGAGTTAATTACCTTTCATTTAACACAAACTGCATGTAAATCGGCCCAATAGAAAGAACTCCCGGTATATCACTCGGAAAAGGCTTAAAAATTTACCCCATGTTAAATTGCCATAAGAGATTGAAATTTACGTTTTTAGAAAATTGAGTGGGGTAATAACTGAAATCCAAGCAAAATGGGCAAATATACAGACAATTACCTTTAATTTGGCACCAACTGCGTGTTTATCGGTCCAGTAAAACTCGAGATCTCACTTGGATTACAATCTTTTCAAATTAATATATAGATAATTGTAATTTTCGTTCTTACAGCTTACACCAATGGAATACTCGATTTATTTTGACACGGTAGGCCTACGATTCGGTATATTGTAGTAATTTCTCAAACACAATCTTTGCTTAGTAGCATTTTTAGTTTCTATGTACATATTCTGGAAATATTTATTTATTTAAAGCATTGTCATACTTTTTATTACAAGAGATGTTCTATTGGTAGACTACTCCTACATTTTCTTATACATTGTAGGCCTAATATTTACGTTTCTGCAGCATCTCCGACACACTTGATTCTATTAGAAAAAATGAGAACAATGTTAAATTTAAACAAATCTGAACGGATTAGGCTATGTAGGCCTACCAGCCGGGTTCATTTTGAGGGTCTTCTATACCTTGCGTAAGACAGCAAAAATATGCACTTCGTACTAACGTGTTTCGGACGCCGTTTTTCAACCTAAAAAGTTGTGAAACATCTTAAATTGTTCTTAAAGGCTTTGTGCTTTTGTCTTATATTTCATAATTGAAAGAAATCGAACGGCAACTCCTTTTAATCAACAGTTTAACTGAGTAAAAATCGATTGTTTTTAACGCATTTTTTTGTGAGCTTTAAGCAATAATTTCCATATTTTGAGCTAACACGTAAAAAATATAAAGCCTTCTTTAAAACTTAAAGTAGTTTCCTAGATTATTAATTTATAAATAGAATCTAAAACACGTTATTACGAATGCATGTTTCAACGATTTCAGTCAGACCTTTTGTATTGAAATCATACTGTACACTCGGGAGTTTTCTTCAAGGTATAGAAGAGCTTTCATTTTAAGGGTCTTCGTAAAACAGCAAGAATATGCACTTCGTACTAACGTGTTTCGGACGCCGTTTTTGGTTCTTTTAAACAAGAATATTTGGTCTATTTACTCTCGATAGGTAGGGCCTGTCAACAAAAATTTAACATGCTATTATTTTAAAACAGTGATTTGATTTTATGAAAGATCCTAAAACGTCCGATTTTAAAAATGTATAACGGTAAATAAATGTAATAATATTAGCAACATAATGTACAACAGTGTTACCACAAATAAATAATACCCACAGTCAAGGCGTATTAAAGTTAGTTACGCCTTGACCCACAGTAACTATTCAAAGCAATACAGTAGCCTACTGATTGTTTGTAAGCAACCGCCATCTGTTGCCAGATGTGATAACTAACAATTATTTCAGCTCTACTATCGATAACCTGGCTCTTACATTCATCAAGCATGGACGAATGATTCGTGCACTGTTTTCATCTGAGCATTATTTTAAATAAAAGTTATCATGAATTCGAATTAAAATAATTTCATCCAAGATAAGAGAACAAAATAATATTGTTTTTAAACAATTAAAATGATCCCAAATTTTGTGTTTTACTTGCCATATTTTAATTTCTGGTGACGGTACATTTTTTACATATTTTTGAACCAATATATTAAATGAAATACAATTTCAGTTATTTGCACTAAGTACCAGTTAAAGTGTTTTTCTTTATGTAGGCCGTGCATGTAAACCACTTGCATCCCTTTTCTATTGCTCCTTGTCTATATTGCACTAAATTCAACAAAAACAATATTATTTTGGTAGTCTACCACTTTTGTTTTTAATAATTCAAAATGTGAAATCATGTTGTTGAACCACAAATGAAGTAAAGAGAGTTATTCTATGTATATTATAGAGGATGATATAAATTAAAAATAATATAATTCAATGACCATACGCAAATTTTAATGCTTATTAAGCTAGCCATTCACGGTCCGATTTTTAGGACGACCGAGTTGGACTGCAAGTTGGATGCGTTTCACCACTCACGATCTAACTTACGATCCAACTAACGTTTCCAATTCAGTCTTCTTTCCTTGTAAATCGAAAAAAATTTATATTGTAATCTTTCTACTCTAAGGCCTACATTTCAAGCAGATATACTATGCAATTGACACAATGTTTACACAACTCTTCAGATGTAGTACATTTTTGTATGTTCAACTATTTCTATAATGTTATAATATCATGAACGCTACTGTTAAGGTTTCATATTTAAGTAGGGTATTGAGAATGGTTTGTATTTTATTTAACAAGTTACATTAGGAAAATAATTCGACCACGCAGCTCATCCGCTGACATGAGATGAGCAAATTTCCAAAATTAAGTTTATAGGCCTATGTTTTAGGGTTTCAACCAACAATTTGGGAAATAGGTCTATTCACGACGGTGCTGAATAGCTGCAAAAGGGTTCGCACGCCATTCCGCATATTGGGAGTATCTTCAAAACACAAAGCATTACGAGCTTCGCACGCCAACCCCCTTTTTAGGAGTATCTTCAACACACAATGCATCCCCCACATGGCTTTGAACCGTGTACTTCCATGGTATTTTACGTTTTGATCGATTTTGGGGGAACCAAGCGAGCTATGAAGTCGCATAAAAAAAAATGTGCAGAATAACATCCTACATTTATATTTGTAGATAAACTCAAAAACAAATTCATTCTTCTAGGAAAAATCTAAAAAAATAGTTACTTCCGGTCAAAAAACGTGCTTCCGATTGTTGGATATTTTTGGTTAACGAACTCGTCCGAGCGACATAGACAACCAACATGTGTACCAAATCGGACTTAAAATGCGGCCGCCAGACTGCAAACACATATATATATATGTATGATTTTTAATGACACCCCAAAACGTCTTCTGGGGACCATGATCGGTGCTCATTTGCTACTCCCGACCTTGGGTCTTACCATAAGGGCTACTGCAATAGCTCATTTTTCCTATGGAAATTCGCTAATAAAATGATTTTACTAAGGATGATCTGGCCATGTTGTTAGAAAATACCACTAGCAAACCACTATACTATGTGATTGGTACAGTAAGGGATAACACTGAACCTAATTGATGACTAAGACATGATGGTATAAGGTCATAGGTCTAATATTTGGAAAATTTATTCACATATTTTCATTGTTAATGATAATTAATTGTTTCCATAGCTATTATAGATTCTGTAACTTGATTTTTGTATGTAGCAGGAAGTAAAAATTATTTTAAAATGAATTTGAAATTATGTTTATTTTTAACTGCAGTACTTTTTAAACAAAGTCTTGAACTTCCAAGTTCCACTCGTGGAACTGCCGAAAACTTTTCAGTAGAATTCAATTGTATAAAAACAACGGAATTTCCGACTCATTTTGAACCAACTGAAGAGCCTTTTATAGATGGCGAACGCAATGACAATTTACGGAATACTACTTTAGACCAGGACGAAATAGAGGCAGCATTTTATCTGGTCCACATGATACTACTGCTAATACTAATTAAGGTAATTGTGATATTGTGCTTTGTGATAGGCACCAAGATTGGAGAAACCTCATTACTTCGTGTTTTCGCAATTTGGAATCGTCTTTGTTTCTGTTGCGTCTGTGTATCATCTCCAAATTCCAGAACTGCGACAAATCTAAGCGGCCTGCAGTGTTGTGGTAGATTCGAGTATCAGAAAACACAGGATCCGTGTTGCAGACATGAGAAGAAGAAATCACCAAAAATTTATTTTGGATCTACACATGAAAACCATGCGTTTGATATTTAAATTTTGCCCTTCTAATAGTTTTACAATATCAGTTGTCGCAACAAATAATTTACGTCAGGGATTATGTGAATTTAATTAAATTTTTACTCATATTTTTAAATATTTGTAATTCTTTTTGTACAGCGTTAACTTTTTAAATGGTTTATTTGAAAGGTTCAATTCAGGAGGAATAAAGTTCTGAATAATTAATAAACCGTGTAAAATGTAAGTTTTAACCCTAGAACACTAACGCGTCGTCTGTGAGACTACGTGCGCCATTTTTTCTCCCCTCTAGCAGGTGTTTGTGAAGCTATCGTGTCCCCCCTCCCAATACCTTCAGTTGGCCTTGAGACAGTGACACGTGCACATCTATATCGCTCTGTGTTTTCGTTGACTATTGATTTTTGCCTTGCGTCGTCTGACAAACGAAGCGTTAGCTTTTACGTTATTTTTGGCGTGACATTGCGTCGTCCAGTAGACGAAGCGTTAGTGTTGGTGTCGTTTTCAATTGTAAAGTATTTTTAGTGTCGTTTTGAACAGTAATGTTTTTGGATTCACTTTTTTGTAAATAGGACTAATTATATAGTATCTTCTTAGTGTCATTTTGAACTGTAATTTTTATTTCTTCGCTTCTTTGTAAATAGGACTGACTATATAGCATTTTCTTGTCGTGATTCAATATGGATGAAGAGGAAAATGAACGCATTTTAAATTTATTAAATGAAAGTTTTGATGACGAGAGCTTGGAAGATGAACAGCGTGATACGGCATATTATTCAGGTTTGGACAGTGATGATTCGGATATGGATCCTCATTATAACCCCTCCAATGAAAGCTCAGATTGTTCGAGTGATGAAGATGACCTTCAACTTGAACTTCCAGTGAGAGGACATCAGAGAGACACCATCGCAGAAACAATTGAGTATGTCATCACCCACGCTCCAGTAAGTACAGAACCTGTAGTACAAGATATTCCCCAAGATATTGAACCTGGCCCAAATGTTGACACTTATCATGTTATTTGTGATAACGTTTCTATGAAAGGGAAAAACGGGCATCTGTGGTCTAACCAGCCCCCAGTAAATCCTAGAACTCGTACAGCAGCACGTAACATAGTACATATTCGTCAAGGTCCCAAAGATATTGCTAAAAATAAAACAAGACCATCTGAAGTTTTTTCTGTGTTTTTTACAAATGAGATGAAAGGAACTGTCGTTCAACATACTAATGAAGCCATTATAAGAAAACAGACTAACTACTCTAAACAATCAAAGACTATTTCTGAACTTTCTAATGAAGAATTTAACGCTTTTTTAGGAATTTTGATTTTGACAGCCGCGCAAAAGGACAACCACATGCCCTCAACAACTTTGTTCAATTCACAGTATTGTGGTGATCGTTATAAGGCTGCTATGAGCTGCGCACGTTTTGATTTTCTGTTAGAAGCTTTAAGGTTTGACGACAAAGATACGAGAGTAGATAGGAGCAGAGAAGATCGATTTGCGCCCATAAGATCAATTTGGGATATGTTTATTTCTGCTTGTCAGAGTAACTATAAACCTGGCTCTTATATGACAATTGACGAGCAACTGCTTGGGTTCAGGGGACGATGTAAGTTTAGGATGTATATCCCGAATAAACCATCGAAGTATGGTATTAAAATTATTATGATGTGTGACTCAGGATCAAAGTATATGGTTGACGCAATGCCTTATTTAGGGAAAGGTACATTTCCACGAGGGACTGCACAAGGGGAGTTTGTTGTCAAGGAACTGACAAAAACCATTCATGGAAGCAACCGTAATGTTACGGTGGACAATTGGTTTACAACCATACCTCTAGCTACCAATCTCTTAGCTCCACCTATAAATTTAACGTTAGTTGGAACTATAAGACGGGACAAACCTGAAATTCCACCTGAAATGAAAGATCCTGGTGATAGAAGAGTTGGGACATCCATGTTCTGTTTCGATGGTCCTAAGACTTTGGTGTCATACAAGACAAAGAAGAAAAAAGTGGTTCTGTTGCTTTCAACCTCACATGACAGGCCTTCAATAAATGAAAATTCGAAGAAACCCGAAATTATAGAGTTCTATAATACAACAAAAGGGGCCGTCGATACCTTAGACCAGATGTGTGGTCAAATGTCTTGCAGTAGGAAGACAAGAAGATGGCCTTTGTGTGTTTTTTTTTGGAATGGTAAATATTATGCTTGTGAACTCCTATGTAATTTACACCAGTAACAAAGTTCATGCAAAAGAAAAACCACTCTCAAGACGAAGTTTTGCCACTCAGCTGCATAGTGAACTGGTGAGGCCATGGCTGGAGCAGCGGATGGGTTACCAGTTTTTGGCTCGTCCTCTTCGCACCTCAATAGCAAGTATATTGGGCGTAGACCTCACTGATGTCGAACCAGGACAACCGCAACCTCAAGGAAGAAAAATCTGTGGGTTCTGTCCAGCTAAGAAGAGGAGGATGACAAAATATTTCTGTCAACAATGCTCGAAGGCAATGTGCGGTGAGCACCAAGGACAATTGTGCGTTGAATGCGCCAAATAAAAAAAAAGCAAACAAAAATATTTTTTGGGTATAGGCCTAATTGAAATGTATACTAATGATATTGTAAGGAAATAAAATTTTTTTGTAAGTTTTATGCATTTTTTTATAATTTAAAAAAAAGTAGTCTCCCAGACGAAGCGTTAGCTTTAACGTTATTTTTATAAGCGTTAGTGTTCTAGGGTTAAGTTGTTTTATTAAATTTTTCAAGTTTCCTTTAGCCGACATTCATCAAGCATAAATCGACTATGATTCGGGCCGTGGCAATGTTGTAAATTTCATCTGAGCATTATTTTAATGAAACGTTATTATAAATTTGTATTAAAATAATTCCAACCAAGCTATAGTACCTATACAACAATATTATACAAGAAACACATAACAATTAAAATGATTCAAAATAGTGTTTTTACTTGCAAATTTTCATTTTTAGAGGGCTGTAACTTCTTTACATATTTATACCAATATATTAAATGAAATACCGTTATTTTTTCTTGTATCAATTACCAGTTAATGTGTTTTTCTTTATGTAGGCCTTGCATATAAAGCTGATCACTTTCATCCCTCTTATATTATTGCTCCGTGTCAAAACAAACAATAAACAAAATCATTCAAAATGTGTATCATATTGTTGAGTTACAGATGAAATAAAAAGAGGTCAAATTTATTTTGTAAATTTTACACTTTTTACACAAAATAAGATAACTAAAAATGCTGTAATATCTCCGATTCTATATACAGGCTGTCCCCGAACTCTCTGGACCCTTTTTGTGGATATGCTACTGGGATCGAGACAAACATATTTCACAATATAAACATGGGTCTACGGGGCTAATTTTTTCGTCTGTCCGTCTGTATGTCTTTTTTACAAAACACTTAATATTTTTGAAAGTAGAAAGGATATTGAGCTCAAACTTTGTATACCTATTTTTTGCGTAACCTCTCATCACTGTACGAAAAATTAGAACATTATTTTAAATATTTTCAAAATGGCGGCCGTTTATAATTTTTAATGTCAAATATCTCAGAAATTTTTATAAAAATTATGGTTTTAGTGAAATTAACATCAAAGATTTTAAATGGCCGCCATCTTGAAACTGTTTAAGATATCGAAAAGAAATTTTATACACTTGTTTGACCTACCAAGGTACACGTTCATGCCAAATTTGAAGTTTCTATCTAAAATAGTACTCAAGTTATAAAATAATTTGTAAAAAACACAGACGGACAGACAGAAAACTAGGCATTTCAGACCCATATTTATATGACGTTTTTTAATTGTCTTGACCTAAGGAAGAAATACACAAAAATTTTCCAGGGAGTTTGTAAACACCCTGTATATCATTACAAATGTCTTCATAATATAAATGTCTTTATATTAATTTTTAAGGCAAACTACACCCCTAAATATCGTAAACCATTAAATGCAATAAAGTCTCTGAAAAATTACAACACATTACTTTAACATTACCATTAAGTAGTTAACATGTGATAATAGTTTTTTGCCCTTGGTTAGGAATGGCCCCAGGTCATATTTACCATCAAAATCAATTTACAAAACACTTTATGGTAATCCAAAGTTTTCTTTCTAAAAAAATGAATATTTCCTGATATCTCCATGTGGGGGATATTGTTTATCCATGCCATAGCTAAGGTTTTGAAGGTAGATAAAGTATTCTATCAACTCCATAATATACACAATTTATAAAGTAAAATGAACACAAACAAAATATATTTATGTACTAAACATACAAAACTACAGGAATGATTGTACAAATAAAACAAATATATTTTACATTATAAAATAGACAAATTTGAATCACCTATAAATACTTAACAACATAGCTTATAATGGTAAAACAATATAAAAAACTCATATGGAATTATGGCCAATTTTAACAGAAATTAATAGTGAAATATTAGTTTTATTTTCAAATATTGACAGCTAAATTTATGAAAATAACTGTATAGTTTTAAAAAAATTATGGGATGAAAAGTGACATTGTTAAATGTTTATGAGTATAACCAGGGCCAGATATATAAATTCTAGGCCCCCTTTATGCAAAAGGCAAAAGTGAAATGATATATTTAAGCTTTGTTTTCCTCTGTGCGACTATTGCAATGATTGTGCGACTGAACGTCTGAGTTTGATGATTTTTCACTAGTCGAGGGTTTTTATTAGCAGTCACATCATCCGAAACTTAAAAAAATGAGTTTAAAGTCGAGTAGACGTAAAATATTATTACAGTAGAACTCCTCTTAACCGATCTGGTTGGGACCGAGACCCCGGCCGGTTACCTGTTTGGCCGATTGATCCTAGGTTCCCGTAAAAAATAGATTTTTGTTAAAAAATAACCTACATATTTCATTAATTAACAAGCAAATAAGTCGTTATTGTAACCCATTTTTTCGTACGTACAACACACATAAACAAACACCAACAAATTAAAGTTGCATAAACTTTGAAAACTGATCTTACATATTCTGTATTATTGTTTTAAATCGATTATTTTCGTCTGTTCTTTTACTTTCAAAGATTTTTTTGAAGCCAAGTCTCTCCATTTTCGTATACGTTTATCGCGTCTAATTTTTTTTCTAAAGCTCTGAATTTTTTTGCATATTTTGTTCCCATGAAATTCAGAAAAGGTTCCGACAAAGCAACAGACGAAGAAAAAGAAACAAAGGATGCCGCTTTGTCAATTAATTCTGAGGAAAAATAAAGTTGCCGCGGAAGCGAGAGGGGAATCAAACTCACGCTCCCCCTCCCCTGTTCTGCCTGCCACGACACTACAGATAGTGCCAAGCAGCGTGAAGCGTCACTTGTGCATGCGCTGTAACGTCTTAGCCTCTCCTACTCGACTATGAGTCTTCAGTACAGTCACCACCTAAAAGTGTTGATATACAATCAACACGACTACATAGCACACATGAATTAGGTAGGGCAGGCGACTCTGACTGTACTCCGCCGCGAGAGGGGAAATGTGGTGGGAGCCGGCGTAGAAGACTTGTAAACTCCCCTCTTCGCGCACTTAATTGGCGCTATCTGTAACACCATCGCACACCTAGCTTTATTTTCCAGGAAATGTCCGTCAAACGATCAATATTTCAGTCTTTGGCCAGTTACAGTAATATAATCTATAAGAGAAAAAACTGCGTTGTTCCACGGGATAGGCCGGTTAATCCGAGGACCGGTTGATATGAGGGCGGTTAAGAGGGGTTCTCAATTTACTCAAATTTCTTTTGATCGAGGAGATGGAAGACGACAAAATGCTTCTTTATACATATGGGGTGAAAAGAGCCAAAAAACACCTTATGTATGTGCTCATAAATGATGAGGGACTGTATAAAAAATTGGACACTACACATCTACAGGATGGTGAGAAAATGTTCTCAGAATTTTTCAACTTTTTGTTGAACAGCTTGACTTTGTACTTGGACTTATCAGAGACGATATCTGCAAGGAATCATACAACAGAATGAATCTGTACCCTGTAACACCAGATGAAAAACTTGCTATAACATTGAGGTAAGTTCTACCCTTATTTACACTCTAAAATAAAGGAAAATAAAAAAACCATTGTACAAGTGGACTTCTCACAACAAATAATCGTTAACGACTTACGATTATATTCACCCTTTTTTTGAAAGACTATTCCAGACGTACGATCATCGTCAACGACTCTACCGGCAGTCGCTCGAAGCGACACAGCTCCATAAGAAATACAAAGAAATAGTGCAAAGAATAGTCGTAATCGTGAACGACTTACGATTATATTCACCCATTTCTTGAACGACTATTCCAGACGTACGATCATCGTCAACGACTCTACCAGCAGTCGCTCGAAGCAACACAGCTCCATAAGAAATACAAAAAAATAGTGCAGAGAATAGTCGTAATCGTTAACGACTTACGATTATATTCACCCATTTCTTGAACAACTATTCCAGACGTACGTTCATCGTCAACGACTCTACCGGCAGTCGCTCAAAGCAACACAGCTCCATAAGAAATAGTGCTCAACGCTTATCGTTGCATGATCATCGTAATAGTCGCACTGAGGAAAACGAAGCTTTAAAATCGTTCCTAGTAAATGATAATAAAAAGCACACAGAAATAACAAAAGCTAAGGAAAACATAGATCGAAGAACAGATTATATGCCCATTATAGTGATGAAACTTGTAGGAAGTTAACAGAAATAACATTTTATTATGTACCTGGTCTTCGGAGATACTATTTGTTCAACTAATACGAGCAAAGGAATTAACAAGCAGTTTCATTGTCAAAGCGGCAATCTAAATCAGCCAATCTTTCTTGGTACATTGTGCTCCATACGAAGCTCTTTATTATTTTCAGAATGGAAAACGATTGTTTTACAGTAGCAATGAATACTGTCAAAGTTTCGAAAACGGATAACCCCTTCATGGTACTACTGAAACAAAACACCCGCTGATATTTTCATCTCGGAAACTTGAACAGTTACAACTTCTATCTAAATTGTTCACAACAATAAGTTGTTACTATTTGATATTCCAATTTTAACGAAATAAGGTTTACAATTTTAATTTGGACACGTCATGAGGCTCTTGTGTTCCAAATCATTGCAAGGTTTTTCGGGTTACAGAACTGGTCTCAAGTGTAACTTTGGTTTTGTGGGCGATTTTATCAATATTTATTAGAGCTTCGAGGCAATTAAATACAATCACATTTCGTATAATAGCTATTTTGCGTATTGTCCTAAGTCATGCATACATTTTTTGCATGATATTTTTCTTAAACTGCCTCGTAAAAACCGTTACTGGCGAATCTATGTTCCGCAAGATACTGTGTGTTGAATTTATTGCCAAATTACTAAACACTATTGACATCGTTAAAATTTACATATATCTAAATTAATGGGCGTTAATTACATATTAATCTGTGAGGCTAATTTAGGGCAAGACAAGATTTATATTACAAATGAGAAGGTACATAGACAAATAAACAATAAAATAACATTATATAAATTATATCTGCTAGGATCCATGAAATAAGTTTGAATGCAATTTTCTGCCAATCCTAACGTAACACTTTCACTTAAATTTTTCTACGCTTTTTGGAGTTCCTCCATTATTGAGACCTATTTCAGTACTCAAACTGAAATAGGTCTCAATTTTAGACTACTTAATAAAATAACAATAACAATAAAATAGTAAAATGTACAATTTATGTACAGATATTAACTATGCTAAGTTACAGATTGTTTAACAAACTATAATAAACATACAATGAGTCTTTCAAGAGTTAGTTAAAACTTCAAATGGTTTTAGTTCTCCAAGAAAAACTGTTTCCTCTCGTTCGATATAATTTTGATTTATTACACCGTCGACTGATATTTCCATTACTATTTATTTTTTGCGTTAGCAGTGAATATTCTCATTGTTGACTAATTCCAAACAGGAATAGTAGCTTGTCGGTATTATTTTTGATAAATAAAGAAATAATTTAAATAACTCGGCACTAGCTCGTAAATTAAAACACTCTAGTGGCACAATCTAAATTCAACAAACGTCTGAAAATACCAGAGATTTCTGCATTGTATTGCTGAAAATTACTGTTTTAAACAGTTTGGTACCGTTTTCCAAAAGCTGCATTAAGGGTCGCTCCAGTAAACGAGAAAGCAACCGCTTCTCACTGTATCCTTATCTAAACAGTGCAATTTCTTGCAGCTGAACGCTTTGACATTGCCTCATTTCAAACCATTTTATAAGTCTATCTTTTGTAATTAAGTGTTGAAAAAAAAAACTGAATATTCTTTATAAAATTTCGGATCCGGCTTGCAAATTATTTTTCATTATTAATTTTTTATTGTGTTAGGAAAAAAATTCAAACTTTGTACTTACAAAATGTCAATTACATAACAATTCAAAAGCATTTAAAAAAATGTAAATTGCAAGACGGATGCGTATTGTGACTGTGCTTAAAATGAGACCTTGCAAACAATTTTATCATAAAAAGTAAACGAAATAAATGGTTTGAAATTTAACATTGCTCTTATGGGATAAAAATCCAAGATGGCCGCCACTACAGCAAACCCTTAAAAAATAAATTTTGTGTATATTGCTCAGAAATAAATTCCCTACAATTATATTTTATACAATCGCTTTAAATTTAATTGAAATAAAAGTGTATTAATTCTTTTTAAAAACGTATATATGGACATTGGCACTAAAAGGGTTAAACGGTTAAAGTTTTAAAAGTAATTTTATAATGATAGTTTTTAGTTTAACGAAATGTACTATCATTCTTAGGAAATTACAGGAAGATTTAATTTACGTTTACTGCTAAACTATATACAACTTGATCTAAAATGCCACCAATATATTATTGTTCAACTTTGTTGTTATATTTTAACTAGAAGAGTGCGCCACATGCTACCTCCATTCTTAATTAAAAAAAAAAAAATAATGGTGTACGATCAATCACCTTAACAATGATGATAAATACAGTTATATGACTCAAACAAATATTATAAAGTTTGTGATATAACAGCAGTTACACTAAAGGATAAAAAGTCCAGCAAGACTTACATCTTTTCTAAACACAAACCTAACCTAAAAATTAGAAATCATTATATTAATACATGATCATCGAAATTTGTAGTACAGTACAACCTGTGATATTCGGACGAATGTGGCGACCGGCCGATTTTTGTTGAATAATATTTTTAGATGTTTCAAGCGGTTTGGACTTGTATTTACTGTGCCTACATAGGCTAACAAATTGACGTTCTGTACACAACCATAGACTATTGGTAATTAAAAGTAAACGATAAAAGAAAACAATTTACATTGTAAAAACACAATTTTAATTATTACAGTACAGTAATTAAATATCTAAAGTATGTAGGAACAGTACTGTACTCATAAACACGCTAGCTTTCAAAAAATTACCGGTAGGCCTACAGTTTGGCACAGTCAAAATATAAATTAAGTTTTAATTACAGTACCGTAAAGGAACGCTAATGGCTAAATCAGTTTTTGAAAAAGTTGCGATTTTTGGGGAGAGAGTCATTGACCGTTTCAAGGTCACAGCCCGCTAAGAATAGCCTAGACGCGGAGTTATTCTAGCTGCAACTTTCACTTTTCCACCCCATCCGCCACACAACCAATATACGAAAATTTGTTTGGAGATGCGTCCGGTTATGGGAGGGTCCGGATGTGACGGGTCGTACTGTACCTTTTTTAAGTATTTATTTTAGGAGGAGAGGAATGATACTTATATAATTCGAAAGATACTATGCCATAGATGAGCAGAAGCAAAAAGTTACGTGTATATATTGCCGTAAAGACAATTAAAATAAACTAGGCCTAACCTCAAATTGTGTTTCTAAGCTAGTTCTCCGAATCAGATGTTTTATCTGTTATTTTATGCAGTTGGTTTCTAACTGTGTCAAGAAATGAATTAATAATTTGCATACTTATAAAACTTATACCATTTAAGTGAAAAACAATTGAATTTCGTTACTTTACAAAAAAAATTGATCGAAGTTCGACTGTAGGCAATACTAGTATAAATAATTTTTGTTTCTGTATGAAATCAGCTGATAATGAAAATATAGTAACAACTGATTATTGCGCCAATACTGAATATCTTCAATCGGCTGAGCTAAGTATTTTAAATTGGCAAATAACATTTTTTTAAATTGTTTATAAAGGTAAACTTTATTTTAAGTGAATGTACATTTCAGTATTTTCCCCACCAACCCTAGATTGGGGTCTTCAACCTTTATTACCTACAACCCAGTATTGTGGTTCAATGTTATAGCGATATATAAATGTACTATTATTAAACTTGTAAATATTGATATTTATATACAGTATAGTCCCGGTAATTCGAGTCTCGATAATCCGAGGTTCCGTGTAATTCGAGCCACAAATAGCATTGAATGTGACATAGTATTGCTGCTTGAAGGATACCGATCTTTAAATTTTTGTTTTCCAACGAATCTGTCAAGAGCGTTTGTACAATCTGGTTGTACGAGTCGCCGGTATAAATGCTTAACATTTTTTATAATGCCCTCATCCATTGGCTGTACAACTAAAGTCGTGTTTGGGGAGGGGGGGGGAATAACGGTAACGTTGTTCATGTAAGTGGGATAGAGTTATGCGCAGTACAAGTGTCAATAAACAATATGATTGTTCTGTTCTGCTTACAAAAGGTTTTGTCGAGAATTAACAACAGACAGAGATTGGGCAGAGCATCAATGACAAACTACAGTATCGGTACCTAGAGAATTCTCGGAAGGCAAAATTCATGGAAACCGGTATCGCGTCTGGAATTACAATATGTGTACAAACACGTAAGTCCTGCCCCCTTTTTACCCAGAGAGTGACCTATTTATCCAGCGATACCTTTCACAGCCCTTTTATTTTTATTGTTGAAAAAAAACTTCGAATTATCCAACATTTTTTTTACATTGACATCATATAAAGTTCAAGGGACCGAACCGAAACTTCGAATTAAAAGATTTCAAATTAAAGACGTTCCAAGTTCTACTGTATATACAAAAATAACATCGAAACAAACTTTTCCCGGCACTGTTGTATCCCCCTGGCGTGACATCGCAGCTCGTAAACGTTGCAGTGTAGTTAATCAAAAAACTATTTATGATTTCTTTAATAAGTAAGTTTCTCTTTTTTACTGTGTATAAAATCACTTTTTCACCTCAGTGTTCAATACAAAATAGTGTATATTTAATAAAACTTAATTTTTTTCGGAGATACGAGGACTATAAATAGTAGTTTTATCTTAACCCCTACATATTCCGAGGAATTCGAGTCTTTCACAGTCCGAGGTAGTCTCGGTCCCATTCAACTCGAAATATCGGGACTGTACTGTATTATATTATAAGAGTTTTTATCCTGAATGACATAGCATCAACATGGAGCAAAAACTACTTAATATATAAATACAAAAATATAAAGGTACCGTACATTCTTAAGGGGTCATATGGTAAGAAAGAATTTTGCAAAATTTGTATTTTAAAGTTTAAAAATAGTGAAAATTCAAGGGATCACTCCCAGCTATATATCAGATAAAACATGTGTTCCGATCATAAGCTTAGCAACACATGTTTGTTTACATTCATTACAAGAACAACCAACATAGCAGATTCAGAATCAGTTCATAAGCAAATTCTTCGCAACCAACAGCTTTGTTAAGGTCAGATTAACAAACTAACATCAGACACAAACAAAAATCAACGAAAAATGCTTACTATTATAATTCAATTCAAACATCTGTTGTCACATATTAGGGTACAAATACACAGGCAGCGATGTGATGCGACGCGATACTATCAAACACGTATTAACATATGGCATAAAACACACAGGGCGCGATGCGAAGAGGCGCGACAACCTATGAAACAAATCAGTTTGTTTTTTTCAAGCGATTAGAAGCGATAGCCGAGATGGATGGTGAGTTATTAATTAATTAATGAGGTGTTTTCAAGAAACCCGATTTGGGAATCGAAACACATAAATCACAGGAACAGAGGAGTGGTAGGCAAGATGTGGACTGAAGTAGCTGCTGTTCTATTAAGTACAAGTAAGTTAATGTTTCAACGAAAATTGATTTTTTGGCGTTTGCAAGCATTTTTTTCAAAAGTTCTCCTAAAATAGTAAATGAAACCCAATCCAATAGTGTTTCATAGCTTTTTAGTAGAGAGAGGTTCGAAAAATGTATATATGCCAGTAAAAAATAATAGATGTAAAATTTACAAAATTATTAGCTCAAGAAACACAAAATGTTCAGTTACGAAAGGTAAAAGTTCAACTTTAGGCCTACATAAAAAGTAGTAAACATTTTTTGTATTCTTTTCAAAAAAATTTACAAAAGTTTCGTAATTTAGTTCTTAAAAGAACTGTATAAAAATATTTATCAATGTCAAATTTCTTATTTTGAAAACAAAAGTTTTTATGTTCCTACTACAAGATTTCTAAAAAAATTAGGATTAGTTTGAATAGTAATTTAGGAATATATCCTTCGCCCAAAAATATGACGTTCTGTGTGAAAAACCGTTAGAAGTGCCACTTCGGGAGCGTTAGAAAGTCGAGTTTTGAATTTCCTATTTGTCAGTATTTCTCAACACTGTAAAAACAAAACCGTTAGAGTAAGTATGGTTTGCTTTACACCAAACAAAAGATTGAACTTTGGTCTATGAATAGATATACAAAAGTCTATTCAAATAATTCGAATTGTAAGAAATATCTTGTAGTTGTAGTTGTAGTTTCAAGTCGCTTCGCGGCGCGGCGCATCGCATCGCGTCGCATCGCTGCCTGTGTATTTGTACCCTTATAAATAAAACAGGTGATTTGGATCAAAAACTTAACATAATTTCAGGTTAGGCCTAAAAAACGTTTATCTGCAACCAATTTGGTAAATTAGAATCATGTAACTATTCTTCACAACTAAAAGTTTTTTTAGATTTTAGCTAAAACCAAACAAAATGCTTACTGGATTATAAGTTAAACATCTGGTGTTACATATTATATTATTTCTTATAGTTGGTAATATCAAAATTTTTTTGAAATGTTGACTATTGATTATTTTAATGTAGAAATTACAACGCATGCCGCAAGTTGAATTATTGGGGATGGTCGTGTCCATTTCGATCTCTGTCTTACATTATGTATAAGTCACCGCTCAATCGTCATTTCGATGCTAATATCAGAGTATAAAATAATTTGTTTTCATTGGCTTAGCCGTGGGTTGAATTTTTGGAATTATGTTCATATCAAGGTTAGAATAAAAGCTGATAGTTTAAATTTTCCTCTTAAATTCGAATTACATTACTAAACAAACACATATGTTTCTATTTTGTAAATATACTACAAAAATTAATATAAGAAACTTCCACAAGCACGTGTCGACGGCCCCTTCTTTAGATTGGTCTACAATACATAGGCAGTAAGTGCAGAGTTTCCATGTAATTTTTTTTCACAGTTCAAATTGTGTGGCGAATTTTTTTAAACAGTAACAGAATACAATTTCAGCCCGAGTCTGGCAAGCTCTTGGCTGATTTTTGTCATTTATTTTGCTAGCTTAAGGCTCTTCTTTACCTTGAAGAAAACTCCCGAGTGTACAGTATGATTTTAATAAAAAAGGTCTGACTCAAGCCGCAAAATCGTCGAAACATGCGTTCGTAATAACGTGTTTCGGATTCTATTTATAAATTAATAATCTGGGAAACCACTTTAAGTTATAAAGAAGGCTTTATATTTTTTACGCGTTAGCTTAAAATATGGAAATTATTGCTTCAAACTCCCAAAAAATGCGTTAAAAGTAATCAATTTGTACTCAGTTAAACTGCTGATTAAAAGGAGTTGCCGTCGATATCTTTCAATTATGAGATATAAGACAAAAAGCACATAACCGTGCAACAAGAACAATTTAGGATGTTTCACAACTTTTTAGGTTGAAAAACGGCGTCCGAAACACGTTAGTACGAACTGCATATTTTTGCTGTTTTACCCAAGGTATAGAAGACCCTTAAATTACTATTTTGTTTATTATGAATAGTAACAAACTTTGCAAGTTATATTTATAAAAAGCACAATCAATGGACACTTCACGGGCGCCCAACTTGTACTATACAAAATGGCAGCAACAACACTTCCAATATGGAAATTAAATTATTTTGGAATATAATTATACTTTTCAGGCGTTATAATAAAAAACAAAACCATTTTATGGTCATTATAAAAAAATTAAGATGTTTCTTATGCTATGTAAAATAAAACAACGTAAATTATTTCCGTTTCTCACGGAGAGCAATCAAATTGCTTAAAAAAATTTTTACTAAAATTCTAACATTCATTTGGTAACTGAAAATAAAACTTATTCCTTGGCTATGAAGCCTTGAAATGTGATTTGAAACCTTTGGGAGACCCATTTAATTCATCATCTTTTGATGGTTTAAGGAAAAAGCTCGGCCCTAGAGCAACCGCCGCCATTACTGCCAACTGTACTAACGTCGTGGTACTCATCACGTCTTCTAGTTTTGATATTGATGCTAACATCCCTCCCGCCTGTACGCATAGGTAGTTATATGGCATCAAACCTGAAACAGTTTCAATATTTTATACATCATTAAATCTTTTTTTAACTTAAGTTAATATTTTTTATACAATATTATATTAGATGTTATTATCTTTATCCATACCTTAATGTTATACAGTAGGCCTATATTATAAAATTATTACCGAGTAAATTTCATGTTATACTTAAAATTACACAAACTCAAATAAATTTTTCAGAAAAAATTTTTGGTTTAAATTACAGTATTAAAATTAAAGTAACTTTAACTTACAAACATTTTTTTGGGCAAACTTTTAAAAATACCAATTTATCAAAATCCCAATGTGGGCTATCATTATAAAAGCACTCCTGTTTAAAAATACATAAACATCAGGTTCTTCGAATCTTAGATTACAAGGGGAGACAGACCAGGTAATTTTTCCACACAAAATGGGTTGGCGTGCGAAGCACACAATGCATTGTGTATTGAAGATACTCCCAATATGCGGGATGGCGTGCGAACCATTTTGCAACTATTCAGCACCGTCGTGAATAGACCTATTTCCCAAATTGTTGGTTGAAAAATGAGCTATTGCAGTGGCCCTTATGGTAATACTAAAGGTCAGGAATAGCAAATGAGCACCGATCATGGTCCCCAAAACACGCTTAGTTGTTTCACTAAAAATCATATGTATATATGTGTTCGCACTCTAGCGGCCGCATTTTAAGTCCGATTTGGTTCAAATTTGGTACACACGTTGGTTGTCTACGTCGCTCGGACGAGTTCGTTAGCCAAAAAAATCCAACAATCGGAAGCACGTTTTTTTTCCGGAAGTAACTATGTTTTGAGATTTTTCCTACGAGGATGAATTTGTTTTTGAGTTTTTTCTACAAATATAAATGTAGGATGTTATTCTGCACATTTTGTTTTTTTACGCGACCTTATAGCTCACTTGGTTCCTCCAAAATCGATCAAAACGTAAAATACCATAGAAGTACCCGGTTCAAAGCCATGTAGTGGACACCACCGTGGGGTTGGCGTGCGAAGCACGCAATGCATTGTGTATTGAAGATACTCCCAATACGGAGGTTGGTGTGCGAAGCACGCAATGTGTGTTGAAGATACTCCCAATATTTGGAATGGCGTGCAAACCATTTTGGAGCTATTCAGCACAGTCGTGAATAGACCTATTCCCAAATTGTTTGTTGAAACCCTAAAACATAGGCCTATAAACTTAATTTTGGAAATTTGCCCAACTCACGTCAGCGGTTCAGCTGCGAGGTCGAATTATTATATTAGTTTTCATGTTTCATCAGGAACAAAAAATATTTCGTTCGATTAACGGATAAAACAATATTTACAAATTAAGCCCACTGATTTTAGCTGTAGCGGTTACTTACCTATGAATATCGTTATGAAAAATAAATGCAACGGTACTTCAACTATAGGAGATAGCAAGTTGATCAAAAAGTTCGGTGTCATGGGGAATAGTCTTAGAAAAAGGAGATAGTAGACCAGCTGATGTGAATTCTGTTCCACCTGGAAAAAATATATTTGTAATGTCCATTACAACCAACGGTAATCTATAATTTTATTGTTTTTGTTGTTTGGCTCTGCCTGGAACTACAGTAGAGCATTGGTTATCCGAATATCGGCCATTCAGTGATCGGTTATACGGACAGTTATGAAATTTAATTTTAGTGTGTACTGTACGTATTTTGAGTTTTTTTTTTAGTGTTTTACGTGTCCTTAAAATTTTTAGTGTTGTGTTTTATTGATACGTGACCACCGAAAACTCACAGGAACGTACTAAGGTATGTATGTTCAACTGTATACTTTTTCTCATATTTTATGTAAATATCAACTATCCGGATTATTGATTTTTCGGACAAGGTGATTCCCAATTAATCCGGATAATCAATGCTCTACTGTACTGGAATAATGCCCAGCTCAAATGGCAAAGGGTCTTCTGTAAGCTGTAATAATTATGACTTCATACTCGTAAATGTGTTAGTGGTTTAACAAGAAAAGAGTCATGTGACGGAAGATTTAAATTTAAAGATTTCTACGACTCGTAATTTAAAGAGAACGAGCTTCTGAAAAGAACATTTTCTCACTAGTTTTGAACACTATTATTCACGGTACTACAGCAAAAAATTATTTGATACAACAGCAAAAATATGATTATTACAAATTGAAAAGTTTATTTACTCTTATTTACTAAAAAAAAAAATATGTTTTTACAAAATTAAAATGTTACTTTATTGAATAACAAATGGGATTAGGCCTATATTTAACAAGAATTTAAATAATGTTTAAACGCACAATAAAAGACCTACCGTTGTCAATAACGTTATCTACATTTAGGTTTAATAGTTCGTCTTTTCGACATGCTCCGAACAAGCCAAAACATAGAACGACTTTGCTTGGTAACCACTCATTGTCCGAAGCATCAATCTTGAACATTGTTATTTCATTAGTCCTAAAGACCTTAGATTTTTTGGAGTGCATCCCACTGACTGACGTTTTAAAAAAGCAATACACTTTGCAAAACTAGAAAAGTCAATGTTTTCATTTATTTTGAAACAACTTTTGATCATGGAGTATTTACTCCACAAGGTATTCGGTTTGACGAGTTTAGAAAGTTCCGATAAATACACAAGTACAACCTCATCGCATACTTCGCTAGATTTTATGCATTGTACATTTAACCACTTACAGAATTTGTTGTAAGATTCTTTATATTTACACTTAGATTTCGCTGGTAATAAGTTTCGACTTATTCCAGTAACTTTCTTCTTAAAAGTCTCTTGTAATTCTTCCATTTGTACATCAACTAAACACGAAGTAAAGCAAACGCAACAACACAATGTTTTAAACAGATGGGCATTACTTCAATATTGTATTGTTTTAATCAGCTGATTTATCCTCACTAGTGAGAATATAATTTATCCTCGCTAAAGCGGATATGACGAACTTTACCTGGCAATATACACAATAGAAAAGCAACTAATATTCCAGTAGTATCGTGAAAATCTTTTTCATGACTGTAGACAAATCCGATAGTATTTAACCAACCTACAAGCGTTACTACTTTTTTTCTTCTACAGAGAATAAATACTATTTCTATTGAATAATTCAAGAGCAAAATAAAAGGATTAAAACTTTGGTATAAGTAGGATACGTGCTTTAAAATCCAAAAAAATACTGTTTCGGTACTGGTTGCAGTTACCCCATGCTCTGTGGCTCCACTTGCCCCCATGACGAAAATTGATGGGGGTAAGCGAGGCCACCGCCGTATTTTTTTTAATATGCATTATTGAGCGAAATGGCTCATACAGGCTGAATCTATATATATAAAAGCGAAATACCACTCACTCATCATGATTTCTCAAAAACTACCAAACGGATTGAAATGAAATTTGGTATGTAACTTCCTCTAGCTAGGGCCATAGGAACCAAGGGGTTGAAAAAACTAAGAAAGGGTTTGAAAAAAATTCGAAATTTTAGGGGGGTTTGGGGGGGATCAAATTTATTTTAAAAAATTTCTTCAAAACTACCGAACGGATTGGAATGAAATATGGTATGTAGCTTCCTCTAGGGCCATAAGTGTTCACTAAAAAAGGGTTTTAAAAAATTAGAAATTTTAGAGGGTTTTGGGGGGTAAAAATGACTAAATCACGATTTCTCCAAAATTACCGAACAGATTGGAATGAACTTTGGTATGTAGCTTCCTCTAGGGCCATAGGCGCTCGCTAAGAGAGGGTTTCAAAAAATTGAAAATTTTAGGGGGGTTTGGGGGATCAAAGTTATTAAATCACGATTTCTTCAAAACTACTGAACGGATTGGAACGAAATTTGGTATGTAGCTTCCTCTAGGGCAATAGGTGCTCACTAAGAAAGGGTATGAAAAATTACAAAATTTCAGGAGGGGTTTGGGGGGATCAAAGTTACCACCACCACGGGCAACGCCGTACGGGTCAGCTAGTGTATACATAAAAACTAGCAGAAGCACTCACAACTTTTAGTCTAGGTCTTTGCAATCAGCGGTCAGAGTCATGCAAACTTCGCCCCTGGCACTTCCATTCGGTTGCAAAACGTAAGATTTTTTTTGAATGCGTGAAAAAAGTACGGTTTGTTCACTGAAAGTGATTATCAAAGTGAAATATGTTAGAAAACATTATAAAAAAACATATGTTGCCATCTTTTTACTGAAACAATTATTTACAAGGCTGTGGCAGCCACTGGCTTCACTTGCCCCCCTTCACCATAACTATAATTAATAATAGTTAATCCAAATAATGTTTCAGAAATTAACCTATTTAGTCATTATCATAATCTAATTTGTAAATTTTATAAATCCTTTTTGTTTTAAAATTGATTTTTTATTATTTCATTGCCTATATACATAAAAAAAAACTAATAACTCATTAGTGTAACTTACTTATGACATAGATAATAATACAACTATTTTGTTAACTGGATACAGATTAAAAGTTAATACCCACTTGGCAGAAAGATAACATTGTTTGACAATACGAAGGCAATTAATGATTAGCATCACAATGTCTGTTCAGTTCCTATGGAAGAATAATTTTAAGCGAATTTTCATAGGAAAAATGAGCTATTGCAGTGGACCTTATGGTAAGACTAAAGCTCGGGAGTAGCAAATGAGCACCGATCATGGTCCCCAGAACACGTTTAGGGGGATCATTAAAAATCATACGTATATATGTGTTCGCACTCTAGCGGCCGCATTTTAAGTCCGATTTGGTTCAAATTTGGTACACATGTTGGTTGTCTACGTCGCTCGGACGAGTTCGTTAGCCAAAAAAATCCAACAATCGGAAGCACGTCTTTTGAGAGGAAGTAACTATTTTTTTAGATTTTCCCTATGAGAATGAATTTGTTTTTGAGTTTTTTCTACAAATATAAATGTAGGATTTTATTCTGCACATTTTGTTTTTTTACGCGACCTTATAGCTCCCTTGGTTTCCCCAAAATCGATCAAAACATAAAATACCATAGAAGTACCCGGGTCAAAGCCATGTGGTGGATTCTACCTTGGGGTTGGCGTGCGAAGCACGCAATGCTTTGTGTATTGAAGATACTCCCAATACGGGGGCTGACGTGCGAAGCACTCAATGCTTTCTGTATTGAAGATACTCTCAATATGCGGAATGGCATGCGAAGCAAGCAATGCTTTGTGTATTGAAGATACTCCCAATATGTGGAATGGCGTGCGAACCATTTTCAGCTATTCAGCACCGTCGTGAGTAGACCTATTTCCCAAATTGTTGGTTGAAACCCTAAAACATAGGCCTATAAACTTAATTTTGGAAATTTGCTCAACTCATGTCAGCGGTTCACCTGCGTGGTCGAATTATTATATATATTTTTTGTACGGGTAAAATTAGGTAAAAAACTAAATGTTATGTCATAATTGCACAAAATGTACAAGGTGTGATAAAAAAATATTGTGGATAATTTGATTACAAAGTAATAAGCTTACAAACAAAATGTTAAGCTTGTTGCCGCCCCGGAAATTTGAATTTAATAAAAAATTATGACATAGCTCAGTTTGGCGACAAAAGTTTCTAAAATGTTTAAGCCCTTTTAAGGGCCGAAAAAGTGGCCTGAAGGGCGTGAGGTGAAGCCTCGGTGAAATGTAGCCTGAAGGGCAGTGAGGTGAAGCCTCGCTAATTCGGTCCTGAAAAGGGCCGAATATGTTAGGGAACGTGAGCCTGAAGGGCGTTTGATTGCAGGTGAAGCCTGTGAACGATGCGTAGCGGGTGAACGTGTCGACGTATCCCAGACATCTGCTGTGCGTAGTCGGAACAGTCCTTGAGAAAGTTGTGGGGAAATAATGCTAGTATCTTTCTCGGAAGATGAGGTGTCAACTTCCGAGGAAAGCAAACGTAGATTATAGAAGATTGCCGGCCGATATCGTCGTGTCCTTGGCGGTCGAACATGCCCATGTTCGCCAGACAGATAATATACCGACCGGGGACGTAATAGAGTGAAGCTCTGAGGATGTTTAGGCGAGTTTTCCTGTAAAAGGCATTTACGGGAAAATCGCAAGACGCTGACTGATGTGGACCCTTTTGAGGGCCAAAAAGTTAAGTGAAGAAAATTGATGTTTGAATCGCATGATGTTAGTTTCGCACGAAGAGTTGGTCCTTTTAAGGGCCAAGAAGTTGCTCGGTGATTTGAACTTTGATTTTCCGCTGGACTGTATATACGATGCCGGGGAATCTCACGAAGAATTTATTTATTGAAAATATAAGTAGCTCCGCTACGACAAGCTTACATAGAATTTGAATTAATCTCCTTCAAAGTACTATCCTGGCCTAGAGATGCACTTGTCAGAACAGTGAATCAATGACTGGAAGCATTTCTGGAAGGGTTTAGCTGGTGAGTCGTGTCCATCACAACGCCGGCAATTGTGTCAAACCGTTTTTCTTTTAGCACGTTTTTTATTTTTTTAAAGAGTCGCATGGTGCTAAATCTGGTGAGTAAGGTGGATTTGAACAGTCAGGAACACTTTTTCCGGCCAAAAGCGAGTTATTTCCATTGCGCTTTGTCATGATGAAGAAGGAAGCCATTAGCCTATTTTTCTGGCCACTTTCTTCGCCAATGTTCCAATACCTCTTTGTAAAATTCAGTGTTTACAGTTGTTGCCCTTGGAACAAATTCTGATCGCTCTTTGCCCTTACCATGAAAAAAAAAAAATGCTTTGTGCTATCAGGGACTGATAGTTTATTAAATGATCGCTGATACGATGAACCTGCTGCTTATTATTTAAACCAAATTTTCGAATCACTACAGTATGTATTGATGATTATTCTTCATTAACAATAGTCGTTTGTAACTGGACTTTGTAATATTGTTTTTTTGACAAATAATATTTAATTCATATTTCAAACCAGGGAAAACCTGTTTGTTCTTACAAACGATTCCTACACACATATTCTTACCCTTGATTTCGACAAGATATTTTTGGTCGAAAGCTGACTCAAAACAGAAAAAAAAACATGTTACTTTAAACAATTAGGCATTGAAGTCATATTATTTGTACTAGACTAAGATTAAGAATTTATCTTTTCAGTGACCAATGTCAAGTAAAGTACTAAATATTTCATAAACCATTAGCTTAACTTAATGTGATCATTTTTACTTCCATAATCCTTATCTGTAGTCTACTAATACACTTTTGTTTGTTCTAAGAGCTCTAAAACTTTTTTGCATAAATTGCACAATTTGCAAAAAAACAGTTCAAGATACTAAAACCAGCTGATAGTGAAAAACATACAGCTTTCTTTATTATACTGATAGTAATTTACAACATACAACAATGGCTATGCAATTACTGCTTTTGAAATCCCAGCGTTTTAACCTATAACCTAAAAGTCAATTTGATATCAAATACCAAACATGAATTATATTGTCTGCAGACAAAACATCAGAATAAGATCTCTGGCATCAATATCTGAACACAGCTTTAGTTTAGGCAGGCCTAGTTGGGGATCAATATGAATTATTAGCGAATTTCCATAGGAAAAATGAGCTATTGCAGTGGCCCTTATGGTAAGACCAAAGGTCGGGAGTAGCAAATGAGCACCGCTCATGGTCCCCAGAACACTTTTTAGGGTGTCATTAAAAACCATATATATATATATGTTTATATGTGTTCGCACTCTAGCGGCCGCATTTTAAGTCCAATTTGGAACACATGTTGGTTGTCTACATTGCTCGGACGAGTTTGTTAGCCAAAAAAATCCAACAATCGGAAGCACGTTTTTTGACCAGAAGTAACTATTTTTTGAGATATTTCCTAAGAGAATGTACCTTTTTTAGTTTTTTTCTATAAATATAAAAGTAGGATGTTATTCTGCACATTTTGTTTTTTACACAACCTTATAGCTTGCTTGCTTCCAACAAAATCGATCAAAACGTAAAGTACCATAGAAGTACTTGGTTCAAAGCCATGTGGTGGATTCTACCTTGGGGTTGGCGTGCGAAGGCAATGCATTGTGTATTGAAGATACTCTCAATATGCGGAATGGCGTGCTAACCATTTTGCAGCTATTTAACACCGTCGTGAATAGATATATTTCCCAAATTGTTGGTTGAAACCCTATAACATAGTCCTATAAACTTAATTTTGGAAATTTGCTCAACTCACGTCAGCGGTTCAGCTGCATGGTCGAATTATTTAAACTCCCATTAATCCAAGACTCCCTCAAACCATTCAGATGCCTTACACTACGCAAATCAACTATAAAACTTATAGCTCAAGGCCTTTTTGAACTTGGGTGCTTCTGGGTAGGCTATATTTAAATTCAAGGATTAGTACAAAAAAAGTAAATCATATATTGTTTTTAAAGCCATGAATTTATTTTCAAATATAATCATTCTGCCAGGTCAGACACTGTTGTTATAAGGTAACCTAATCAATTGATTAAAGCCTACAAACAAGCCTACATCTTTAGATAATCCAGTAGGTTAAAACAAAAAAGTGTGCAGTAACAAAATGGCACGGTTAGTTTTATATTTTTATTAAAAGGAAACAAACATGTCTCAATACGAGTATACTGTGTTTTTGCTCTTCTTAGCAACTGTACAGTGGCTGCCTGGCCTTGAAAAAACAATAAGGACCCTGCGCATTTGCCAACTCATTTCCCTGCCTTACACAGTTCTACTTCTGCAGTTACTTTCATTTAAGAAGCTTGGAAAAACCATAGATGCTTCATTAATTTTGCATCATGATAACAAGATGAAAAGATGGAACACTTTTTCGAGGCTTTAGCTCGTGTGTTTTTTTTAATAGCCTACTAAAAAATGTGATGTTTTTGTCACGCACAACATCGCGTTTCTATCACGCTAGAAAGCTCAAAAGCTGTTCAGCGGCAGTCAAGGAAGAAATCAACTGCATCCCTCATGACATTTTGGAGAGCACAATAAGATAAGAAAGGAGCTTCCACAAAAGACTGGATCATTGCACAAGAGCAAATGGACGCCACATGCGCGATGTTATCTTTAAAAAATGAACATGATGTAAACATTCCCATTCTTGTAAATAATTTAAGACTAATAAAAAGTTTTTAGTTTTAAAAACTACCAAGTTAGAATTTTTTGAAAACCATCCAAGTCTGATGATTGACCCTGTGTATTTTACTATTGTTGGATACTAAACTCTAGTATTAATTTTACTGTTTCGAATAACTCAATCTGAGGTCTTACATTTAAATACAATCAACGAATTACATTCGTGTTTAAGAAGTGGTTTAGCTCAATTTTAGTGGTTTATTTTTTGGTTTCACATACAACTTAAAAACAAAATTGTCATTAAATACTTGCTTTAAGTCGGAGATAGTGTGTCTGCGCTGGAAAGTAAGACTGGATAGTTTGTCTTCCAAATGTATAAGAAAATAAGTAGCAAATTGAAGATCCAATTGCAGTTAGCAAACAGACCAAAGGGAATCCTAGAAACACTCCGAACAATGCACCAGCTAGAACATTCTAAGCAAACAAAGACAATTTAATACTTATAAAACTATTTAAACAAATCATTGATTTTTTTAAATAATTTTATACATTCATAGAACAACTGGCAAACTATAAAAAATTTTGAAGTAAAAACTTCTTATGCACTTTTAGCATGGGTATTCGAATGAAATCTCGTGCACTGTACCGTACCGTACCACAATCGAATCACATAATAATATAAAATTCATGCATGCTACCAATGAAATGGACATTGTGCTTCCTCATTTTGTAAGTTGTGTTAAAATTGTTTACTTGGTAATACCTCTGAAGTGGACATTGAGCTTCCTCATTTTGTAAGCTATAAGTTGTGTTAAAATAGTTTACTTGGAAGTGTTAAAATAATCAAATTTTAGATTAAACCAATATGACCAATGATTTATATTCATTACAGTTTTCACTTCTGCCGGCAATCCCGCGACTGCTTTCTTTAATTTTTTACTTTCTCTCTATACTATAGTGTAGAGAAAGTATAGTGATCGCAAAAAAAATTGATGTGGACATTTTGAGTCCAAAAAATGGCTTTTAACAAATTTCACCATTAAATTTATTCATAAAACTAAGGCGTTCTCTTTCAAACACCTAGTAGGCCTACTACTTTTACAAAATTATCTAGAAAACATCATCAGGTGCTACTACAACGCACAGGCCTAAGCTTCATTTGAAGCCGCTGTTGAAATGGCCCCTGGTGTGAGGGCTTATTGTTGTAGGCCTATGTACCAAAAGCACAGCTTAGAAGCGCATACAGGTGCTTCTTAAAAATTGTTACAATTTGAAATAGAAAAGAATAATTTGTTTTAGAACTTGACAGAAACATTTTTCTAAATTTGTTACATGAATTACTTACCAGAAAAACAGATCCAGGTATGCTAAAAGATTGCTTGTACAGATAAGCACTGCTGAACAAAGCCAACACGTAAACCCAGTTCTCATTATAATATAGTTTTAATAAATAAGCAAGGTCCTTTATATCTTGAAAACTTCCGGGAAAACCAAGTCGAACCTGAAATTATATGAACCTGTAGTAACATAACTAAAAATGTAGGCCTACTATTTACAGCCACACTTGCATATTTCACAACTTGCTGTTAGAAAACATTCTCGATGAATAATTCTTTTAAATTGATACTAGTTCGGCCAGATACATCTAGATATTTTGCCGATATTAAATTTTCATCAAATTGTATTTATTTTTTTAAACTTGCTAAATTAGCATATTCCATAAATCAAAGAAAAAAGTAAATCCACGAAGACGTGTGTAGGAGTGAATCTGGTATCAACAAACAAGTTAGCAAGTGAGAGAAAAAGTAAGGAGCAACCAAAAATAATTAGCCTATATTACTAATTAATAGAACAAAACAAAAATATAAATAAATTACTAGAATACTAACTACACAATTTAAAAAATGATTTAGTAACGACATATCAAATGAAAAAGATCTGTATAAATTATATAATTAAATATACATGAGCTGGAGCTCCCCAACAGCTAAGAAGGGCAAAATCCACTGATTTAGTATGTAGCCTACACAACTCAAACCTGGCATTAAACATAAAAAATGTTTCTTAAGGGGAGGCTACCCTGTCCGCCATATTGAATCTGATTCCTATAAGAGCAATGATTCCTACTGTAATTTTTTCCCGTTAATTCATTTATATCTTTTGCTTTGTTTGTAGGCCTTTATTATTTATTGATAGAAACAATGCGTTCATCATGATTGCATCAATATAAGACTAGTAAGTTATGTTAAATATTCAGAAAATACAATACACGCCATCCTATCATCTAGATACAATGAGCCTGTTTTCAGGAAAGTTAAGTAGTGGTACAACCTATTGTCACTCATACAGTATACGCTTTTAAAATTGTACGAACTGGAAACATACTGTGACTGGTACTCGCAGGTAAGTATATGTTCAAACTGTGATTATTTTTGTTTTCTTACAACCTGTTCAAGCAGCCTATCATTATAATTTAAATAAGTAATATCAGCTGTTAGATAAGCTTGACTTGCATAGTAATACAATTAATTATAAGGATAACATTCTACAGCCTTTTTTGTGCAAAGGATGGCACCTCTGAAACAGTATGACATAATAATACTGTAACTGGGTCAAATTAACATCCTTCCTAAATATCAGTAACTGTTGAGGTTATGAAGTTGATAGTCTTATTTTCATTATGTATTATTATGTAATACAAAATTTAGAATTGGCCTCATATTTTCTTTACAAAAGCTATATTACATTTATGTCAAATGCAATGAATTCTACTATTACCATAAGATTAAATTAAAAAACGTGTTGATACCTTACCTTAGTATTGACAGATACATCAGGAGCAATACAGGTTAGAAAATATAACCAAAGCGTCGATGATAACAAAATCGGTATGATGAATAATACATGAGCCATGAAGTCAATTGGTTTACAAACTATCTACAATTTGAATAGGACAGAAATCTTTGACAATAACTCATTCTTTCCAAAATTGAACTATGTTGATTTCAGTTTTAAAACTGAACAAATACAGTAAACAAGGTCACGTGATCACCTGATCTCTACGAAGATGTCTATTGGTCGGTGGTCGCCTGGTGGTCGCCTTGAGGTGATCTAGGAATATTTTATTTTACAAAGATTATAAAGATGTACGGTATAATAGTATAAATACCTTTGAAGGTCCATAATCAAAGATAATACGTACAATAACAAATAATCAGATTTGTAACAGTAAATTTAAAAATAGAAATTATAGATCTTGAATCTCTAATGTTACATACTCAAACCTTGAGCATAATATATTGTCCTCATAAAAGTAAACAGAAAATTCTAAATTGTATGATAACTATACCTCCAGTCTCCAGTTGTGCGTTGTCACAGATAAAAGAATAACTAGTTTATATTATTATAGACTAAATTAATTATTATTATATTAATAATTTATTATTATTATTATTATAGACTAAATTAATTATTATTATATTAATAATTAATTATTATTATTATAGACTAAATTATTAAACTAATATAGAATAATAGTTTCATTTATCTGTGGCGTTGAGCTGTTAGACAATGACTGCCAGTTATGCCAATAGGTAGCAGCACTAATCATTTCATAATCGACACAGTTCGTCAATAAAAAATGTCTCTATTCCAAACTCGAGAGTTTGTACTTTTTAAACCACGAATTTAATATAAACATACTTAAAAATGGGCAGTTTTCTTATTTAAACCAAATGAAAAGGTAATTATTATCATTTCAAACTATTTCATACACTATTGTAAGTAATATAAGTAAGATACTTCTTACTTGAATCATCATCAAAATCATACTGTTTGTTTTGAAATCGAGCAGTACAGATACAAGAATTTTGCCTTGTTATTTTGTACTTGCTTCGGCAGTACATATACTAAAATTGGAACGATACAGAGAAGATTAGCATGGCCCCTGCGCAAGGATGACACGCAAAATCGTGAAGCGTTCCACATTTTTTGAAGGTTGTTTAAACGATTTGGTATATTATATTGTTTATTTATTTTCTTTCTTTACTCTTTACTTATTTTATTGGATTTCTTGAAAGTTTATTTTATAAAGAATAACCGGACTTTAATCGAAGTCGTAGCATTTGAAACATTTAAATCAAATAAATATTACTGCTTTACGTATTAGTAAATATACTTTTACCAAACTCTAGTAAAGAAGCGTAAATACTAACTGCTGACATTTGCAAAATAATACAACTCTGTATTCTAATTCTTGGAGTAGTATTTGTAAAACATTTGCTTGACAAAGTAAAAGTTGTATGTTTTAAATAATGTTTTTGCTACTTGAATAGTTAATTTTTATTAAAACATTTTGTTAATCCCTTATGATTTAAAAAATCTTCTTGTATCGCCTATTTCAAGTATCAGCCTTGTTAGAAATGTTTGCATAATATAACGATTTACTTTAAATTTTAAATCATCCCAAAAAAGAAGACATTTGCTGACAAATCTGACGTTTGTGGAGACTGTTTTCTACATCACTATTCCTCCAATACCTCGATAGTTTATAAAAGTTTAAAATATAGTGACTGAGGGTTGAGGCACAACCTTAAAAAAATATGCTGGTTTATTCCGAACAAAATGATATATGATAAGATATGTTTACTGTTTATAGAAATTTGTTTGCTAATTTACAAAAATACTTCTTCAAATATCATATTTTAATTAGATCTGGTTGGTGGAGGAGCCAAGTGTAAAATAAATACTATAGAGTAAAAAAGGTTAATAGATCACCATGGTTCCAACATAAATCTCAAAACAAAAAATTCAATACAGTAAATAAAACAAACCACGGTATTACGGGAGCCTAGCTTGGTAGCGAAATGCAATGAAGGCATCAGCAGTGTAACATTTAAAAATTCACATACAATATAAATGAAAAGAGAAAGGTTATGTTATTGGTATGAAATTATTCAGAAAATTAAAACAAAATTTGTTTGTTAAAATTTTCTTTATAACTTCCCTTGTAACGGTGTTTTTTTACAAATTGTCAAAATTGTTTTCCAAATATTTTATTTTATGGCTAAACGGTTAATTTGATTGAAAATTGCTAAAAACATGAGTTGTAGCTCTTTTTGTGACAAACATTTTTTGTTTAAAATTCTTTTTTATATGATGAACAGTTTTTTAGTTATGGGGGAAAACTGGTTTTTGAACACAATTTCCCCAGGTAGCACAGGTTTTTTATTTGCGAGAACTATGAAGACTGAAGAGTGTATAGTTTGAAACAAAAATTATTGTCTCAGAAAGCAATTTTAGAAAACTGTTAATTTATAAAATCAATACAATATTATTACAATAACACTAATAGCAGGTTACAAGCTCGAAAAATAGGTATCGGTAATTTAAATCTAATTCCAGCCTTTTTAGCACTTAACTTCCCAAATTTTTTTTACTAATTAATTGGTTCAAATTTAATAATTGGTGAAAAAAATATCCCTGGACTCCAGAGAGTAACCTCTCTACTTTCGGGAATTGGGTCAATTGTTTCAATTAATTGTCCAAATGAACATATTAATTTATTCTTCACTCCAGGAAGTAAAAGTTGGTAGCACAGGATGTAAATTTGTAGTTAAAAGTCAAGTCAAATCAGTGTTGTCGGTGTTGTCACTGGTCAGGTCAGCACTCACCCACTCACAGCAGTGTTTGTTATGTCATGTTTTGACATAGGCCTAACCTATAATCTATCAATTTAAAAATGCATAGATTTGCATTTTTTAATGTATGAGTTGAGTTGTGAGAAGTTTAAAGTTTGTTAAAAATGAAGACTATCCGTTCTTTCTTTCGTGTTATTTTTAGTGAGCGTTTTAACCTTACATTATGGTCAGTTAAACCTACCAAACCAAAAATTGCGGTAGGTAAATAACATTAAAACTTACAATTTTATGCTAGTTATCCAAACAATTTGAGTATATTTCATTGCCTAATGTTGTTCCTCTTATAGTGTAATTTATGATACATCGTTATTTTTAAAGCTATAGGCATATTAATAGGTGGGCCCAAGTTTACTATTCGACCCTAGGCTAACCTATGCCAACAGAAATGCAAGAATAGGCCTAATAATAAAAAATAGCCTAAAAGTTCTAACAGTAGAATTTAAAACAACGTCGTTGTCTGCAAAAATATCAGCCAGGGTTGAATAGTAAACTTATGCGCCCAATATGCTTATTAACTTTTTGTTCTATTCCATTTATTTTTACTTTGACTGCACTTGATAATGAACATTTAAGGCAGTAGGCAAACCATTTATTTATTAGAAATCTAATTTCGGTGAAAAAATTTTGGAATAAAGTTTACATTAGAACACTTCGCCTATTGCATTAAAAAAATAATAGCCAGAAGTTCTAACTTATAGCATAGATCATGAATAATAAATAGATCATGCATGCATACGGGGGCTGTGTGCCGACAAAAAGGTTGTCGCGAAAATAGTGCATGAACGCGCCGCGAGGTAGCGCTAGGGAGAAATCATTGGTAGCATTGGTGTTTCACACAGCTTCCGTCGTTTCCCCAATAGATAGCGCCACTACCTTTGAATTTTCAGTGGAACGTAATATTGCATTGGATCGGAGTTCTATTAGGTTATCCAAATACAATGCTTACCGTATAGACTCCATTCACAGAATGTTTAAATTTATGTCAAATTCTGTTTAGACCTAACCTTTTGTGATGTTTCACATCTAGGATCGAATTGTCACTAATAGCATTTATTCAGGCTAGGAATGCACACATTTTAATGTGCTGGAGTATAAATTGGTTTTAACATAATATTTTTGGCATAATTTTGTAGTTGCAAAAGTTTTTAATTTGGGTGGATTTACGGTAGGCCTATAGGCTAAACCTATAATGCTATATACGACCTTAGCATGTAGCTAAGGACCTTTTTTAGAACCTTTTCTAAGAAAATTAAATAATGATACCGTACTAATCTATGAATGTGTTTACAAACTGGAAATATAGGCAAATATGAATGACAACAGAACTGTAAGTTAGTTTAGATTCAGGTTTTGTTTAGGTTAGGGATGTAGGTTGGTGGGCCTATATTGTAATTCAGCCATTTGAGCCTATATGAATTTATTGTCACAATAATTAATTACAAACAACTCTTTATTTCAGTCCATTGAACGTGTCACATCCAGATGGCAAGAAGGAACTAGAAAACCAATTTTGTTAATGTGGGGTCTTTCATTATGGCCGCGATCTACTGATAGCAATAAAGTGGACTCGAAGCTGTTGCAGAGTGAACAAGCAAGAAGGTCGAAACTGATTAAGGAAGCCGATAATTTATTTCAAAACAATAAAAATCGTGAAATAATTGCACTTCTTGAAGGGTATAAAGTAAGTTTACCTAGTTAGTGTTTGTTAAGTTTTGAAAGATCAATCATTATAAATGAGAATACCACTGTCAGTTACCAGTTATTCTAACTTTGCCACAGGACAGTCAAGATGTCGAGATTCTTTGGCGTTTGGTCAGAGCACAATACAACCTGTCAAAAGAGGAAGCCACAACCGATGCTGAACGGAAGGCATTAGTTTATGAAGCGTATTCTATAATATTAGAAGCATTGGAACTTGACGAAAACCATTACGCTACACACAAATGGATGTCCGTGCTGTTGGATGCTCGTAGCGCTTATGATGGCCTTAAAGCAAGGATTACACAACTTGAGCGCGTAAAATCGCATATGCTTGTAAGTTGAACATTTTTTTCTTTAATATATTATGTAATATTTATCTTATATAATTTTTTGCAGGTTAATTAATTCTTGTTTCCATTAAATTTTGCCCGTGTTTCAATGCTAAATAAGTTTTTATAATTCTTTGCGCTGTTTCAGAGAGCCGCTGAACTAAATCCAAAGGATGCTACAACTCTCTACATGATTGGTTCTTGGTAAGATTGATTTTAAAAGTAGCACTAAGTTGTTTGTAGTGTTGGGTTACAAAGATAACTTTCAACATTCTGTATTATTTCAGCAATGTTTAATAGTTTTAACAATATTATATCACTTGCAAAGTTCACACAAAACATTTGTCACCATCTCGGTAAACAGAATCATTTTAAAATCTGTTAAATCTTAAACGATCAGCCCGATGTAGTATGTAGGACAGTCCGAACATTTAATCTTATAAATTCCTGTTTGTTGGAAAACATCTTTCTTAACATTAGTGTCTCTATTACCCACCAGCTTTTCCTGTTTGTTGGAAAACATCTTCCT
>JAGFPH010001002.1:217671-233069 GCA_018207615.1 Philaenus spumarius | reverse complement strand
AAGCTAGTGCTCATTAGCCACATTAAAACAGCTCATTGCTGGGCTGGTGAGCATTTGAAAGCTAGTGCTCATTAGCCGCATTAAAACAGCTCATTGCTGGGTTGGAAAAAACAGAGAAAAAAACACCAAGCTTTCATTTTGTAGTGACTTAAGTAGAGATTGTTCATAGTTATAAGACGAAGCAAAACCAATCCAAATGTAAAATAGCGGTTAAAAGGATTTTAGACTAAATGTTTTACTGCAGCTACCTCAGACTTGCACAGCGGCAAAAGAAAAAATACCACCTGTTGCACGTCCATTAAAAGAAGCAAAAAATGTACTTCAATTCAAATGAGGGATGGTGTACAACAAAGGAAAATAAGGAAATGTGTTGTACACACTTAAAAAAGGGAACCAAAGAGTTAAGATACTGCACACGAGTGTTAAAACTGAGTAGTTGCACCATTCTTGTTTGAGCATTTTCATACGATTAAGAAATTTCAGATGTTGCGACGCTTACTAAAAATGTCTTATACTTTTCAAAAACTTAAAAGAATTTTTGTTTACTCTACTTAATGGGTAAATAATGTATATAACTATTTAATCACTGATTATGATTACTTTGTTAATTTCTCACATTTTAATAAAGTAAAAAAATGAAGTAAACCTATGTTACTTTTTATTCTTAAATACAATTTTTGATAAGTGAAACAAACCAAAAATGTATACTTCGTAAGGAGGCGCTCTTGTACAGAGCAGCAAGATGGATGCCCAAGACATCAGTACGCCTCGACATTGTTTATGAGCAAATGGCCTCTTATTATTATTCACAATATTTGATGACAGATAATAACATGTATTCTAAAAAAAAAATATTCAATGGCTTAACAAAATCTAGAAATGCATGATTAAATAAATAAATAAATAAAAGTGAATAGAAGATGTAAGAATAGATAAAGAAGAGAATATTTTTGATGATCACATTTTAAAAATAATTTAGAAAGATAAAACTATTACCAAAGTAATTAGAATAAATCTTAAAAGAGTTCTAATCTTACTTGAAAATATGAATAAATTAAATTTTATTTGCTTATCAAGCTCTACTTGACAAGAATAATTTAAATTGTTCTAATTTGATAAAATATAATATATTTTCATCACAAAAATAATATATTGAAAACTTACATATGCTTTTCATTATTTACATTAGTAAACAATATGTCACGAGAATTACTAGATTAAAACATAATAATATTAAGTAACTTACATGTCATTAAAATACCGTTAACTAAATAATTTACTAGGTAATCATAAGTAATATACAATAAAAGTGTTCATGTTTTGTTATCCTGATTTGATTCATAAAATAAAATGATAACTAAAACCTAATTGTGACTATATACCTAACAAAATAACAATATTTAATATCATAAAACGGGCCAGTGGTCATAGATTTGTGTCTTCTTCTTCGTCATCTTTTGTTTGGTTTTTTTGTTCGAGTAATTCAGATTTAAGAGCTTCTTGGCGAGCACGGTGTTTACGATACCTTTCTGCCGCAACAGATTCCATCGTTCTCCTCATCAGCGGGTACTGATCCAGGACCGCGTTGAAATGTTCAACGGACAATGAAAATAAATTGCAGTACGTTTCCGCTCGTACACTGGCCACTCGGCGAGCGTTTGTCAATAAGCATATCTCTCCGAAGTAGGAGCCGTCACTTAAACTCGTCGCTACTTCACCGTTGGCCATAACGATGTCTACGATGCCTTCTTGAATGAAGTACATTTTTGTACCGATTGTACCTTCTTTTATAATAATATCACCTGTAAACATATACAGAGAGTGTTATATATCTTGTATTTAATATTTAGAAGCAAATTCAAATGTAATTATTGACAGTTTAATATTTTACGACTTATATTATTGAAAGAACTGTTAAATAATTATAGGGCCTACTATTAAATTTTAATGTCTTTCCAACCATAGTTAAATGGACTTTGATATTGAAATATATAAAGTTTTAAAAAGTTTTCAACCAAATTCCAATTAACAAACATTGTAAAAAAAATGTAATCGACACATTAAAAATATATGTCCCAAACATTTAATACCCGTAACTTATAAGCTTACAAATAAAATCTAACTTTTCAAAAAAGTGTTTTATTTTTATTATTTTTTCTGGTAAAACCTATTACTCTTAAATGGTAATGTTAATGTTCAAATAATTACTACCAACTTGGAGTAGTTATTGAAATAACTTATGAGTTAAATAGGGTAGTTTGAAAAATCTTTGTATTAGATGTTTAACCCTTTCCACTCCAATTACTTGGGACCTAGTGTTGCTATCAGGTCAATTTAATTTTGAGCGAATATTGCACTGTAACACGTTTACTAAAAAAAAAGTATTTCTGTCAGTTCTAAAAGGCTGATTTTTTTGTAGTTTCTTCTATGACTAAAGTATAGATTGGTATGAAAAAAAAAACATATATTTTTATTTTCAAGTATATGTTTTTAATTTTTATTTATTGAAAAATATATTAATTTGAAACAAAAAACAGGAATAAACAAGAATTTTGGAAAAATTTGCAATGGGAAGATCTATAATTGTTGCTTGTTTTTTGTAGTCTATATCATTATAAACAAAATTAAGTGGTTTACACATGTTTTAGACACAATAATAAATTATAAAAAAATTCTAATTGAAAAACAATTTTTTGTAAAAAATGAGTTTTTATGAAAACAATTAGTTTCGACACCAACTTGTACAAAATTGCCTCAACTATTTATTATATTGCTTAACAACAGTATTACGTAGATCAAAACTAGTAAGAAAAGCTTTTTTCAAAACTGATTGGTAATATTTTAATCACTCAGGTTCGAAACAAAAGTTCCGTCGCCACTAACGTCATTTTGTAACAAACTGCCGTCGTCTTCGTTCATTTTATTTCACAACAATCATTATTATTATAAAAAGAACAATATTCAAAAAATAAACTGTGAAATTACACACGATAACCTAGTACAACAAAACTAAACACTGCGTAAGCTCACTAAAACACTGCGTAGCAAGTAGGAACCAAACAACGGCGAGAGCAGACAGCTGTTTACAGACCGGCCAAAGACGGCAAACATTACATTTTCTAAGATTTATTTACCACAGAAACTGAACTCAAATGGTCCTAAAACAATTCCACAGATAGCAGCACATCTCAAACTTCAACAATAGCGGTCATCAAAGTAACTACGTCTGTTCAAATGCAATCAAAGAACGTTATCGTAGCGAGTTCGGGGCTCGCCTGACATAGGGGTTCGTGCGGATTAGTAGGGTGCGGGGCTGCCCCGACACTCGAGTGGAAAGGGTCAAAGTTTGTGCTTTACATGATTTAAATATTACAGAACATTTGTTTGTTGGTTATGATGCACTGAAGTTGATCAAGATTAACTGTAGTAAGTTTAAATCAAGACTCCAGCATTTTAAACCCAACCCTTGATCACCTCTTTCGTAAATTACTACCAAATACGCTTTGATGTACCGGTATTTATAGCAAACAAAATTTTAATTTCTTGTATTTTTAACAATATTTAACTTTAATATGTAGCCATCAACTTTAAATTTTAAATAAGATTTATTAAAATACCGGTACGTTTTTGAAAAAAAAGGTTGAGCTGTAACTCTATGTATTTCGAGATAAAATAGTTCAATTTTAACTCCGTACAAACTCTTACATTTTCATCTTCCTCTTCGAACAACAAATTAATAGACATTAATTTCATTATCTTACAAATAGAATGAAATATTAAGAGAACACAATTAATTGCTAAAATATGCTTTCCATGGTTATGTATGTCAAGGGGGAGATGAATTCTTCATGAAACACCAGCGTAAAAAATTTACTTTATTACAAACCAGTACAAGATCTTGGAAACCAAAATCAATTCAGCTTTAGAATCACTCGAAAAATTGCCCGAAACAAATAAAATGAAAACTAACACAACTATAACATCTATAAATTTTTCTTATTGCGGAACAAAATTTATATTTCAACTCCACTGTTACCAATCACAGTGCACACGAAAAAGAAAGCAAAACAATTAAGAAGCTGTGAAACTACTTATCTGCAAATGTTTAAGTAAAGAATTATCCTAAGCAATATACTGACTAATGTAAATTTGAATAAATTAGATTGAAATCAACAAGACTACCAAAACATATCTCACGAGGGCCAGCTCCAGAATCTCCTACAACCATAAGTAATAAACGGTACCAGAAACTGGCACATACTTTCTCACAAAGATATTTAAATTATTAACACGTTCACTTCTAAGGACGCACATGTGAGCTTGACACTGAACACTATGAGAAGCGGCCGACGCACAGTGCATTGCACGCCAATCCCCGTATTGTGAGTATTTTTAATGCACAGTGCATTGCGCCAACCCCCGTATGTAACCCCAACTGTGACTTCATAATTGTATTAAGGTAGGAGAGGGGATAGTACATCAAAGTAGGAGAGTAACTAATAAATATTATTATTTTTAGCTAAAGAGAAAACTATTTGATCGATTTCGAACAAATTTGCACCAAAACATGTCAATTAGGCCTGTATAGATGCACAAAAAAAGGTTTTGAAAAATTCTGAAAACAACCTCCTTTTTGGACAAAAAACCCCCAAAAATCAGTTATTATTATTGTTATTAGCTAAACGAGAATTTTTTGAAAGATGCGATTTTTATGTATGGTACAAATAAGGGCTACAAATAAGCCAAATTTTATCAAAATTGTTAGAGCCGTTTTTTTATAAAAGAATAATAACAGATTTTTTGTGGTTTTTTGGCCCAAATGGGGGTTGTTTTTCAAAATTTGTCAAATCATTTTTGCATGCATCTATACACCCCTAATTGACATGTTTGGTGAAAATTTGTTCGAAATCGATTGAATAGTTTTCTCTCTAGCTTTGTATACATACAGACAGACATTTTGTAAAAACCGCTTTTTTGGACTCAGGGTTTCCCAAAACGGATATTTCCACAAAAATCTCAACATCGATTTTTTTTTGCAATCACTATACTTTCTCCATACTACAGTATAGTGAGAAAGTAAAAAGGATTACAACTTGCTAAGTTTTGATGGAATTTACCAGCAGGAATTGTATAAACATCTTTGAATTTGTCGTCACATTTTCTTTTCAACAATGTACAGGACGTTTGAAAATGTGGTCTAAAAATCCACCAGTGAGTTTATTGCAATATTTAAAAAAATAACTTTACATAAACATAGGGCCTAACATTTTTAGATTCCTGGATATCTTCCATTTTGTTCTTTTACAGAAAAAATTATAATAATGGAAATAAATAATGTATTGGGTTGAAATTTACTAAACTCATTATTTATGCTACTTCTTACCATTATTACAATAACCAAAACTTAATTATTTATATTTTCAAACTAACAACCATTAAACAATTTGAATGTTAAATTTCATGAAAATCGTTAATTTCATAAAAAAATGTACAAGAGACAAAATTATTTCTTCTTTAACGACAAACGAAATTGTTTTTCAATTTTAATTTTCTAGGTCAAAGGATAACTGAGATAATTTAAACAAATATAATATTTCTAATATTATGTTTTGCAAAATGTTGCTAAAAAATTATTAATATTATAAACTAATTTAATTTACAGGAAATGAATTAAGAAATTTTGTTTTCATAGTGATAACTTGTTCTCTATTTCGTTCTTTTGTGTGATGACTGCCTCGAGGAAAATAGTGGATGGCCCCTAAACACAGTTTTACCCATGCAGAATTTGCATGAAAGGAAATCATATTATTTTTTTCAAAAATTTTGGATCTTCTATAACTTTTTTGTGAAGTATAAAACAACTTTAACAACACTAGTATTTTGAAAATATCACTCTACAAAATGATATAAAGAAATCTGTGAAAACATAAGGAATTGTAGGCATTATCTCGGTTGGCAAATGTGCCTGTTTCATTGGTTGAAAACTGTCCAATCGCAAGGGTTTACAGAAATCTTCGTCATAAATCGTGTAAAATAGTGAAATGTGATTGGAAGGCACTATTAGAAAGATAAAATCTTTACGAATCCAATGGTATCTTTATAATAGCCATAGAAATATTTGTGTCGATGGTCTTGAACGTCGAAGAAGTGTGAAATAACAGTACAATTGTATGCAAATTCACGCGTGGAAACAGCTGTAACCCGATCTGCATATTTTAAAACGATGATTACATATGTAAATATACGTTTTACGAAAAAGTTTTAAATACAAAAATTAAAGTTTAATTCATTTCCTTTCCAACGGTGCCGGTTTTATTACGATTGGATGATTTTGAGTATACTCATTAATCGAATATGCAAATGTATGCAAATTTACGCATTTGTTCGAAAAGGTTGCATCTTGCGGCTGGGAGAACGTCACTTAGTGCAGTCTGCCACAGGGAGGGTTAATTCCTTGACAATAGCAATAGCAACAGAGGTTTAATGTTGATATCACTCAGGGTACCAGAGGCTTAAAGACCCATGGCAGGGAGGACTGGGGGGTTGGAGTCGAAGCTTTACACAGCCATGACAATTTTGTGGTGGAGAAGAACAGAAGTCTGGAGTGTAGGGCTAGGCTGGGGAGAACAACTAGCATGTCATACTTCTTTATGAGCAATTAGAAGTGGTCCTACAGTCTGGAAATTCTTCTGTTGGACTTTTTCAAAATGGCAGAAGCAAGGAAAAGTGCTTATTGAATGTGAGGGACTTTGCACGTTCAACCCAAGTAACTAGGGGCGCTCCAATATAAACTCTTGGTCGCAAGAGATTAGACATTGGACATGATCATAGATCATATGGAAATGCTGTACTTCTTCTTAAAACCATTCAGAGTGGTAATACTGAACCGCAAGGAATGATTCGAGGGAAGGAGCCTCCTACAAGTGTGAACTGGAGCAGAAGGCTCAAAAACCAAAGGCGGCACAGGAGCAGGAATCTGTGGAGGCAGAACTAGGCACGAATGAGACAAGCTCATCATTTCTCCTAATGATGAAGCACCCAACAGAAATTACTGTGCTATTGGAATGTGTCAGAGAAAATTTAGACTCAGGAAAAAAGAAATCTATATATACTCATGTAGTCAGGTAGCCTTGAAATAGAGTTCAGTTCCAAGCTGGTCTGGAACCACTTCACCGTTGGGAGATCTCAACAACTTGTAATGCTTTGTTGGGTTCCTGGGCAGATTCTAACAAGTGGGTCTGAGAATGCAGATGAAGTGGCTAACAAAGCATCACTACAGAATTCAAACGACCATAACCCCTCTGTGGCATACCAAGATGACCATGAGGTAGGCTGTCAATGACTGGCAAAGGCAAGACCATTTAAGGAGAAAAAGGAACATCTCAGGTCTGAGGATAAGCCTACCTTTTTCTTTGCAAGCAGATTACATCCAATATTTTTTGCTGAGCAGATTCAAAATAAAGAGGTGGTAGGGATAATCACATGACATGGTAATTTGAGGAAACATGCCGACAATGGAAACCTGCATGAGGAAACTCTAGAAAACCTGATTTATGAGTGGAAGAGGCTCAGGCTGGTGTGTTACAAAACCTTTTTAATCTTAAACAAAAGACAAACCCTAGGACAACTCTGTTAAAAGTGTCCTTAAGTTTGTGAACTTTGACAGGGATTTCCTAGCATGTGGAAGTGCAATAAACCTTGAAGCTGACCTGCAAACGAATCAACTGCTGGTTAACTTGGTTCTTTTTTAATCTGAATAAATATAAAAGCATCGATAACAATATTTTGAAAAGCAATCTCCTTTCAACTAGAGTCGAAAGAATTATCAATTGATTATAACAATACTAAATTAACTTTACTCTTTATTTAAAAATGGAGTGCACTGTTTTTCATTAAGCGTAGGATTTGAAAAGAACCTAAATTTTACCAAACATTTCAAAAGACATTTTTTACCTGGCTGGAAGACTTCGTAGCGAAGTTTTGTAACAACGTCTGATACAAAATTGCCGTCAGCATTTGCGAAGAATGGCACCGAGGCCACGAGAGAACGGCAGTTATAGTTTATAACGTCCTGGAAATAGATTGACAACATTTTAGTACCGAATTACTGGACTAAAAGAAATATTGGAAAACTGAAATACAATTCTGAAGGTCGCACTTACCTCGCGTAACTTTTCCGACAGTTCTCCCAATATTGCTTCTTCGTCAAAGAATTTCCCTTGATATCTGTGTTCAAAATACTCCGTAATCCTTTGCCTCATTTCTCTTGGCAATTTCCGATATGCCATGTACTCTTCCACTTGTTTGACCTTTACAAAACATATGAACCTATTTTACTGGTCAACTGTGAATTGTTCTTATATACTGGCATGCACAAGCAAGTCAACAATTTTGGTCACAGAGAAAATATAAATAATCAATGTGTGAATTAGATCATGCACAATTTCATGGTCGGAAGTATTTTTTCTGCTGACAGTTAAAGCTGTCTTTTCAATTTGGTCTTGGAATGGACATAACCAGATTTCGTCTAAACAGAATGAGGGTTTGTTACAAAATGTACAGCAGTAAATATGGGGGAGTTTAGAAATCACTTTTGATCAGTTTGATGCCATAGCAAAAGACATTGTTGTCGCGGTCAGTGACTTTTACTCATAAATTTTCGATCCATCATGGGGCGTTTTTGTGTTAGAAGTGAGCTAAATTGTGAGGTGATTCAATTTCTGAACGGAGAAGGTCAGAATGCTGCTGATATTCACCACAGGCTGCGTTAAGTTTATAGAAATACTATTGCGAGTGTCAGTATTGTGGGAGACTTGTGCGTAACACAAGTTAGTACATTATGAAATACTATTAAATATGAAATTTAGAATATTAATTGTCAGGAAAACGTATACATTGTATTGTACCAGGGTGTACCCATTATACGGTTGAAAACTCATAGACCATGTCACCGTAGAGTCACAGCTCTGGTTGCCGGTACAAAAAAAAATCAGCATCAAGCAATTTTGTATTTATTCAGTTAATTATTTTACATTACAGTTGAACTTGGTTATAGCGTCAACAAACGGGCCGAACAAATGTTGACGCTACGTTGAGTGACGTTATAAAGATGCACCAACAGGAAATTGTATTTTTGTTACCTTGAGTGAAAGGACAAACAACTATACGTTATTACTAGTAATGGCCATATTATTCATGACATTTATTAAAAAGAAAAACACCATACGTTTCTTTTAATGTACAGTAGGGTCCCGATAATTGGAGCTGAGGTCGCCTACAATTATAAATTAGGTAACATTAGTTAATGTGTAAAGTTTTAATGAGTAAAAACATCTACTGTAGTGTGTAAAGAAGCACACTATTAAAAACACTAAAATTACAGTACGTATTGAAACATTAATTTACTGTATTAAAAAACACTCGACAATTTTAGAGTGTCAACATTACTTTGGGGTAGGGGACAATTGCCTGACCGCGCTTTTCTATTGCCTGAATACTTTCCCAGCAAGGTCATGGGTTCAGTTACACATAGCGTACAACTGTCACCGCATAACGTGTGAATTGTTCCTTAGGAGGGGTGGGAGAGTTAGCAGTGTTGCTTGTAGTGGGACCCCGCCCTCTCTACCGACTTTGATGTGACCCGCGGGAGGTTTTACGTGTGAAAAAACTATAGATGAATTTATTAGACGGCGACCTATTTTGAGTATTTGTGCGAGAGAGGAGGAGATATTGGCGAGGGGGGGGTATTCCAACCCCCACACAACTTCCCCTCCCCCCTCGCACCTCCACTTTCCCTTAATGTGGCAAACTACGCAGAGCACCGGCCGGCATGTCGATGTTGGTGGGGGACCTTCAACTACCTCCCCTACATGCCCCAGATTTTTCGCGCAGGTCGCCGTTAAATAAATCTATCTATATGTAGATTGTTTATTTCGAGGTTTGATTCTGAGGAGGGAGAAAATAGGCGGCCCGAAATCAAAGGGAAAGGGGACTTGTAACATTTTCCCGAGTTCTGAGAAAACTGAATTCAAAGTTTGACATTGATATTTTGTAGATTCATGAGGTTAAAACAGAGTGGTTACAATATTTATTTTATTGACACTAAATCAGGGCTTTATAATAATGTAAAAGATAACCGTTTGACTGCACCTAAAAGGAATTATGCTATGACCGAGTTGACGCATTAGCTGAGGCCGTTAAAACCTAGTTCAACTGTATATCTATATTTTGTACCATGATAATGTTGTCTATTTAATTATATTTATTTCGTAAATGTTTTATGAAAAAATGATTTATTTACTACTTTCGATTACTATATCCTCTTACAGTTTTAAGCAACAAAACCATACATTAAGCGTACATCTTCTAATAAAAAAATGATACAAATTCAATAAGAATTTAACCAAAACAAGGGAAGATAATAAAACATAGTTAATTATAGATTACGCTAAACCATAAATAAGATCAACTGTTATTGTTTAAGGGGGTTTAAAGAACAATTACGGTAGATTTTCGTGCAGATACTTATTTTTCAAAATGTACTCGTACAAGAAGCTATTTTTTGTCAGTTTATAAACAGACTCTGGTGGAAACTGAGTCCTAACTCCATGTGTTAAACTGTCCTGTCCCAGGAGTAATCTACTGATCTGCTTTACATCTCTAGTGATGCAAAGAGTCCATACGTTACGATTACATCACGCTTCAAACAGCTGGTTGTTTGAATCGCTTAGATCAGCTGATTGTTTGTCATAGCAGATTAATTTAATTACAACTAAACAAAATTGTATCGTTCACGGATTAAATTATACATGTCGTGTTGATTTTATTTATTGTAGGCTACAAAATTATAGAACACCCTGTTAGATGTGGGGCTAGGTAAAATATTTACGTTACAAGTGATAACTGCTTCGCCTCGTTGTACAAACACTCCCGTAGAATGTTGTAAAGAAACAGTTACCTCGATAATTGTAACATAAATATCTGTTAACTGCATTTTAGTCCTTAGATTAAACATGACTTCAAAAATCAACTTAAATGGGCTTTTTTCCAAAATTATGTGATTTTTACAATTTTGTTCTTACATATTCTTTGATCAGTATCTGCTGTAGAAAAAACAATTTGATTTGATCGTTCGATTAAATGTTCTATTACAATCTAAACGATGATAAAACAATTTTAATGGATGGCTATAATAATTTTAAAGATGAATTAATAATACTCATCTATGAGAAAAATTAGCCTACGATGAGTTTGATGGACCCAAAATTCAACAAATTTGGTAACTATGATGTGTATTAGACGTATTATTTCTTGTTGAGTCGTCGAATGAGCTGGCCAATCAGTATGACAAGTGCAGAAATCTTCCATATTTAATCCTCATAATTTTTTCCTCACTTCACTGATTCTTTTGTAAACCGTAGTGTTACTTTAATAGTGCGTAACTTCGCCTTCTGTTGGCACGTTATAGAAGAATTGCAGTACCAGTATTGGACACAGTTTGGATTATGTTGTAGTTGTTTTAATACTTTCGGAGCTGTTTTAATCTCGTGTGTTCAAGTCAACAATAAATATGGCAGTGCAACAGTTAGGAAAGGTTTTTTATTTCAGTGAAGTAGTTAAATACTTAGTGTACGTTTAATTAGTTATTGAAGTCAACTAAGAAATCTGAATCAATAAAATTAGTCACTTATAGTATTTAAGACATCTGGAATGACATCATAGGAGTCACGCGGGCTATTGTTGGGGGGGGGGGACAACCACACAACTGCTGATCCAAAAGTTTGATTGGTGGAAACAAAATAGTGAACACCCCCATTTGGGGTTTAATAGTGTAAAACAGCTTTTAACATTACAATTTTAATTTTGAACCATTGACCATTGACCAAAGGAAAATCGGGAATGGTTAAACTGGTGTGACGGTCACCGCCAGGGCTGAGGGAAGCTGGCCCGACGGTACAAAATCAAAATAAAGTTTCAACTTAAGATAGTTCCACCCATCGTTAAAGTAATAGGACCTTTAAAATAATTAAATAAATAACTGAATAGGTTAGGTCTCTGCAGCACATTTCAGAAGAAGTTGAAGGTTTCTTCTTTTAGCGTTGCTCAAGTTTTTTTCCATGCATGTGACATCGTCTCGGGTGATATTGTCCAACATGGGATCGGGAGCAGACGCAATCTCTGTTCCGATCAGTTTAGCAGGTGGTTTCAGTAATGTGCAGAAATGTATTCCTACTTAATTGGAACACGTTTCGTGGATTTGTATGGAAACAAAATTTCATCTACTTCCTCCGTGAATAGATGAGCCGAACATCTTTTTCTTGCAGAAAATCGCCACTTCTGACCAGATTGTGTCCTGTCATCTTTTGAGTATTTAAACCCCTCATAAACTACTAATTTAAATCCCCTCTTACTGGACATAGAATACATTGCACCGCACTAAACACTTGTACGAACACTACACTACGCTGCGAGAGAACTGAGTCTGAGATTAGGATAAATCCACTCGTTAGGGGATGGGGGTTAGCGACCCTGTCAGGAAATCCCACTTCTACCTACCTACTGCCCTTCGGACCAGTTTAAACTCGACCCTTCTCTACGGAACAAAAATACCTTTGACCCGCGGATCAGTTTAGTATAACCCGAAAAATCTGTGTTATGTTATGTTTTCCCTTACGAACAATGCATTTAAAATTACGATTGAGACAGTCGAAGGCTCATTTCCTTGCAGTTTTCTTGATACAAAATAAGTTATTTCAAATGAGTAAATTTAAATAAACCGTTCAATTGAGATAACATTATTTTACTATGCAAAAATACTAATTGAATTTATGGGAGTATTGGTTAAAATCAATCATAATTCGTATAAGAAAATAAAACTCGTTGGTATGGTTTTTTCGTATAAAAATTCAAAGAAGCTTTATTCTGAAATTGCACAATAATATTCTTCGGGGAAAGTAATACTGAACAATTATCATTGCTGGTTGTACGTAAAATCCGTATACAAACAAATTTGATTTCTGGTAATGTTTATTTTTTTACTATTAAGAATGACATTGAAGCCAAACTACAGTAAGTTTCATAATTAAAATAAATATTGTTGCTACAATTCTTTAAAACAAAAATCTTTATGTACACATTAGTTGAGCATAAGCCTTCTTTCAGTTAGTTTAGAAGATCTTCCAACTAGGGCACTTAGTTTTTTATAAACTAGTTTACGGACTGCGAAGTGAAACTGCGGGGAGGCCGGGTAGGGTGTGTCGCACAGGATTACAAAACTTCAACGAGTTAAAAAGAATAAAATGACGTAGATTACTTCATTCAGTCCGTAAGTTTAGCTAAGTGATATCTCATAGTAACTAAATGTAATAACGATTAAATTGGAAAATAATTTTAACGTTAACCTTAATAAGGTAAAATAAACAACGTAGTTAAAACATCTTGTCATAAATGACTTATAAAAAGAGGAAGAACTTTACATACTGTTAGACATTTTAGTAGACATTAAATTATTTGTGTATTCGCCACAAACATAAACTAACGTTAAATTTATATACTGTACAATGTTGGGGGGGGGGGGGGGGCACGTGCCCACCGTGCTTTCCCGGCGCGACGCCTATGGATGACGCCTATGAATGACATACTTGGTGAGGTTTAGCATCTGAGAAGAAAATGTTAATATTAATAACTATCATACGAGTTTCAAGGTTTAAAATCCTTTCATATGTGTCATTTTGTTTGCCATTGCAGAATCATGGGCAATTAAACGTCAGATGAGATACCTAAAGGGTCAGGACTCGTTCCTGGCGCACTGCATGGGCACATGTAACTGATAATTCAGGAAAAGTGGAATAAGGACGTGATTGGGCGCAGTCTGTATAAGATTCAACCTCAAGAATGTTCCAAGGAACGTCCTTCGCAGCCAGGGCATGCACTGGCCTCATATAGCCACACAGATTCCATCTAGCCTAGTCAACGGAATGCATACTGCGTGAAGATGGTGAAGAAGATCTGGAGCACATTCTTCTTGGCTGCCAATACCCCATCCAGAGGGATATTCTCAGTCTCAGGACAGAGGTGATGGGACTAGAAGAGATTCTGAAGGACAGAAGGCATTGGGCTCTCACCAACCTATCCAACCACGGGCATCGGGCCATCGGCTATACTTAGCTATTTCTTATCTTAACTATAACATATTTCTTACATATAACTATATTTATTTATAGTTCATACATGTAATAATGCACAGTTAGGAAAGTATTGCACTAGAAATAATTATGAACTAAATTGCAAATCAAGTTTGTAAAAAGATGAATATTTGTTTGAAACTTTACAAAAATGCATCTTATATTTGTCACAATAAAGCTGGATAGCAATTTGAAATATAGCCACATTTAACAGTATTGTTTAAAAATTTTTGGACTTTCATAACAAATCTTATACACTGACGAATTTACAAAGCCTTGACTTAATATAAACAGTGATCAATTCAAAATGTACTATTAAATGTATTCTTGTGATCCATCAAATAATAAAAGATACACACACTGCATAAGTAATCTTTTTCTGTATAATAAGGACACTCTGGTGCATCCTGGTCAAACCAGGTTTTTCCAAAATCTAAAGAACCTAACTAAATGCAACTTTTACTGAAGATATCACGTTTATGGTTCAGAATTGGCCGGAGTGATTTATGAACCATACAAATAATTTTGTATTTAATTATTTATTTTATAATTTACCTAATTTCGAGTTGATGTAGTGGAAAAAGTATCGTAATAAACATTTATAATGTTTTTATTATGTCTTTTACTTTTTTTATATAGACCAGAGGGAATCGCAGTTATCTGCTCCTGTGTGAATGGCCGCTCGATAGACAAAACTTTACACATACCTTGTCACCCCAAGGATGGCTCACCTTTAGTGAGGATGGCTAAAGGACAACTTTGTGTAATAAAACCGATTCAAACATAGTTGTAAATATTTTCTATACAAACACTAGTCAAGAACTCAACTTAATCTACAGTTTTCACGTTTTCACATAATATTAATAATTTTATGTTAAATTGTATAAGATCCCTATGGAAGCTTGGCTTAAAGTGTAGAATGCAAAAGGTGGACATGGAGACTGACACACATCACTCTGATCAACAAAAACATGCAGAAACATTGCCCACACACAACATTACAATATTTTGTTTAAAACTCCAAAGCTACTGATTTGAATAAAACAAAAACCCCCGAACCACAAAACGAGGAACAAAACAATAACTGAACAACTAAATTATTGTAAGTTATGTATAATCCTCAGAGTGTTTTGACACTACTCTAGTAGTACACTGTAGTAGTACACTCTAGTAGTACACTGTAGTAGTACACTCTAGTAGTACACTCTAGTAGTA